>JAARMF010001150.1:25539-48682 GCA_022844705.1 Toxascaris leonina | reverse complement strand
ATATTTATACTTATATTTATATATATAGAAAATATTAGTAATAGAAAATATTATTTTCCTTTAAATTAGTATTTTCTTTTTTAAATGCAAAGTGAGATATTGAAACATGGGAGATCATGTGTTAAAATTCGTGGGAATATCTTAGTACTCTTATTGTTTACTATTCAAAGCATTTAACAGACGTAACACAGAAGTGTGTTATGATAACACACTTCTTTATTAGGCTTGAAATTTAACATACGCTAAGATATTTGGTGATGTTTGTAATCGTTATATGTGTTGACTCTAATGTCATTGAAGTCATGACCAGCGAGAGAAGTTTTCATAGGAGTATGTCGTGCGAATTCCCAGAGGAGAATCCGATGCGCTACCAATTCTTGTTATATTGAATCCGATTGAACTTTGATATTTCCAGAGTGTTCTTAGCGAAATTTCTGAATCCATCCAATTTGGCACTTTTCCAAATTCGAATTCTTAACTTCACCACTTACGAGTCTCCTAGAACTTTGTTGTGAATGATCGATCAACTTATTAGTGTTTCAAAGGATCTTGACAATAATATAAAGCGATATTAATATAATGAAGTTCTCAATAATTAAATAGAGACCTCAGTAAGTCGTTAGTTCTTTATTGAGGTGGATGCCAAGGTGTACACTATCTTCTATTGGACTTCACTGGTGCATGATAAGTGCGTTTGCATATGACAAAACTTTCATAAGCCCTCACCACCCTCTCCCAAGCAAACTATTTATTTCCTGACCCATCCAGGCGATCGGTTTACACACCTCCTCCCCCTCCCATCTGCTCTGGATTATTTTAGAAATGAGAAAATATTGATATCAATCCACAAATTGCGAGCTCGACTGCAATGCTGGTTGCAATAGGAAATAACTGTGTCATAAATTGCCCTTCCATTTTATTGTAGCAGGTGCCCAAAGCTTCTGTCGCAAATGCACTTTCTGGTGCGCAGTTTTTACACTTTGCATCCATATGATTCATGTATGGCTTGCAAGTGAAATTCTTCTGCCCGAATGAACTCACGAGTGCAGAGACTACAGTTTGAACGGCTGAATTCTCCGTTCCCCTTTCCGCTTTCCTCATGATCACTGTTCCTTTTATTGTCTATATTTAGTCCACATCAGTCATAAATTCATTATCTTTCTCGTATAACCTTATTTACTAACTAAATAAATGAGCCTATTGATTTGCTATAAGAGTGTTTTCCTCTATTTACCTGATTTCATGTGTTATGTTATGAATTGGGGCACTTTATTACACCTTCAATAATAATTTAAATTCATTCTCTCGATTTATGTGCATCACAAAAACAATCGAATAAAAAGTGCTAACTTTATTCGTTTTGATAAGATTCCTTACTACTAGAGCAACCACAGAGTTCATTCATATAACCTTACGAGGCTTTTCATCCGGAGTTGACTTTATTTGTTTGCATTTATATTAAAATAGCATTTTTTATGTTCTCGTGGTAAATTCTCATATAATAAAGGTTATTCTCAATGTACTGCACGATTAAGGGATAATTGAATTAGACTTTATGAATGCGTTAAAATGATTTCTTAGTGGAGAGGTAAATTATGAGGTAGAGTATTATGCGATGGTGTAGCACACCATACAGTGTTACAGCATAGCACGTAGTGGTATAGCACATCATATAATCGTATAGCACACTATATAGTAGTATAGCACACTTTATAGGGAATAGTCGACCACATAGTGGTATGTGTCCAGGTTCGGCGCAATAGGATTTGCAACGCAGAATGGATATGAATGCCATAGCAAGCGTATCTAATTTATGCGCCTTTGGCATGTGATTGACAAACGAAAGCTCAATGCAATCTTCTGAAGTGTCCAAATTACGTTGATTTGCATTCAAAAGCACAATCTATAGCTAGCACATCACTACACAACAAGCTTTCGAGTATCTATAGAGAGACACTCATAGAAATCAAGCTCGCTAAGAATATTCATAATGAATTCAATTATGTGCTTCAATTGCATTCCTAATTGATGCTATCTTCTTTGTTATGGCTGTCATATTGTTCTATGAGATATCTTTATGTAGTATAATATTCTACAATGTTTTTATTATTATAGTGTAATAGATAGCATTTATTTGGTTGAAAATTGAAAGAAATCCAGATAATATTTTAAATTTTCACTTTATATTTTAATTCAATTTTTGCTTTTGTTTTAATAAATAATCCCCGACATTATTGCGTCAATATTTATGGCTGATACAATGCTATAGCTTGTAATATTTAACTGGTGGTATATAAAGTAATTTATCAATTAATTTGTAGCTCAAACACCACGATGTACTTATGTGTGGTGGTCTATTTATTATCGATGGCTGCCATCGCTAATGCTATTCAATGCTATTCGGGAAGTCAATTACAAGTTATCGAATGTCCCAGTATTAACTGCATTAAACAGACGCTTGGATTCGATACGGTAAGATCACTGCAACATTTTTCATCGACTCTATTCGGAATCTTTATTCGGGGAAATAGGCTCCGAATTGCGTTGAGCTCGACTCATGTTCATTTAAATCCGAAAGCTGTGTTGACGAAGTGCAGAATAAATTTATAATCTGGTGCAATCAGAGGTTTACTCCAAAGTGGAATAATTTTGTGAAGTCAATGGAACTGATGTTATCAAAGAGAAGATCCTATATCACTCTTATGCACACCTCTCTATCATGCTCATCTCAGAACTTTTTCTGAACCCTTCCTGGACTTAAAACTTTTTCATTTTTTACTCTCCCTTAATAAAATTTTAATGCTGCACTTATTAAATTTAGCAATTATTCTTATTTTATATAAATGTACTCTATACGATATTTCGTGTCATTTTTTTCAGTCGAAAACACAAACGACAAATTATTCATTTCAAATAATTTGTCAGTGAAACGATTTAAGTAATTTCCACACTCATGCATATCATAATATTTACTTAATTCCAGTAATAAATATTAGTTAACACTAATTTGCTAGATGTGTACTAATAAATAATTAAATTTATTTCTTTGCTAAATGTGAGTATATTCGAAAATGAATTTCCACCATCGTTTTCGAAGTAAAGTGAACATATTTGAAAGCGATTAAAAGCTGTTTTTAGGCATCTTTTAGGGTATTACGAGATTGCTGAAGCGCTTATACTTGACTGATAGTTTGATTCAGTAATCTTTTAATAGCGATCGCTAAATGTTCAAAATTGTGTTTTGTTGTTCTCAAAAACAGAATTTAACTGAAGACTCACTTGAAAATCGAGAATTTTCTACTCACGGGCTTATTAGAGAGCAATAAGGCCAATCTTAGGTTCTTGCCCCCTCCCTCTCCACCACCCTTCTACCAGAGGCATCTTTCTTCATTGGTGATTCTTCTCTTGGAATTGATGTCTTTAGATTTCCATAAATCCTTATCACTACTTCTTATCCTTATCGATGATTCCTCAAAAAAAATGCTGAAATGCCGAAAATTCCTAAAGAAATTTGGAAATACGACCATGCATATATGAACAATCGATTATTGATTAATGAGTACTTGATGCGTGGTCTTTACACAACAACGCACTCATCATATTCAAGTATTATCCATCCACCTGTTGCAGTGAACATATACATTTGCCAGCAGTTTCATAATGTATGACGCACTTATAAATAGGGAACAGCTTGAAAGATAAATCTCTAAATAAGGCCTAAAATTTTCTAGTGAAATTCGAATGAATATTTCCAAAAGAAAATCCTTTATCAGTGAAGAAATAAAAAATATGACAACGTTATCAGTTATCAACCGCAATTATCAATAACGGTATTTGATTGCTAAGAGAATTTAGTGTTAATAAAAGTGTTTATAAGCTTAATTGAGAACTTTCATTCAATAACAATTAAAATATTACATTTATTGATAATGTTATCACTAACGTTGTTGATAAGCTCGAAAAGATTTTCCTATAGAAATTAGAGATCTTTATTGGATAAAATTCAAAAGCATCTATTTTATCTGCGGAAATACAATTAAGTATAGAAATTATCACTTCCTTTGTTAAAATCGCATCCTGTTGTGCTTTTTTCAAATGAGTGGGCGATGAAATGAGTGGAGATTTATAATAGAAGGATTATGCGATATAACGCTATATGCGCTCTCCTAATTTCCATTTTGTGCAATCATTTTGGTCACTATCGGATTGGCTAACAATTAAATGAACTTGCGAAATGACGAGTTTTTATTTTATAAGCCTCTGTAAGCCACCTTGCTGTAAGGCTATTTCTGTAGGTATGCATATTTACATACCTATATGTCCGTATCCCTGATGATTTGCATTTGGCAGTCAATGTCGATAGACCTGCAAAATTCGATAGGAATAATATAGAATAACGAATCATTTCATATACCAATATACAGGTTAATTTGCCGAATTTATAAGCAATTTATGATGAAGAAACTTTCATCCATTTTCAAGTGGTTCGGTTCAAATTTTACACCGATTTGATCATTGAAATAGCAGTTTGTGGGATTTGCTTATATGGTTGGATCAGTTGAAATTTGAAAGCATTGTTGTGTGAATTTGATAAGCTTTTTTTTGGCAATTCATGCAATTCGCCATGATCATGACTGCAAAGCGTGAATGCTGTTGGCTCTTTTGATATAGCCTATCGACGTGTTTATGGCTTTAATAGTCATAAAGTATAAACGATTGTTCAGGCACCCTCCAAATATCTATAATAGTTTCCAATATTGGTAGATGAAGCCGCACATTATTCTATTCATCAGGCTCCATAACTGTAATAGTCATCAGGACCACATTACTAGACAGTTAGGAAGAAGCAAATAAAAATAGGAAAATGCAGATATAAGGCCGCAATAAAGCGACATAAATTGGATAGATAGTCATAGATATTGCCTCAAGCTGAAATTTTCCCCTCGCAGTTTTTGCAAACAACAACGTTGTACCATCATTGATGCACTAAAAACTATCTTTTGCTTCTGCAAAAAGGTTTGAGTCAATTGTTGCTCTGGAACAGTGTTAGGAGAGGAACACATGCTGCATCGGCTTCATCATTTACACTAAAATTCACCCAAAGGATTCACCCATTTGCACTTAAAAAGCTATTCCTATGAATATCAGAGCAATCTCTTAATAAAAATTTATTCGTTTTATCAATATTTTCCACCAATATTAATTTCAGGTTCGATATTGTGATGGTACTGGTGTTTCGTCGATATGTCAAACATATCGTATCTTCGAATCGTGTCAAGCAATTCCAAATCTAGGCTATATTTGTTGTTGTTCAGGACAACTCTGCAATTCAGCCAATACATCATTCATCTCCTCTTCTTTATTAACATCATTTCTTGTTATTTTATTCTATCGATTTATTATATAGTTTCAATTTTTTAATGAATCTGCTCACTATGAATTATGAGTCATCGAGGAATTTGCGAGAGCATTATTGCTTTTCAAACATCTCTGAATGTCACATAACATTTTACTAAAATAATATCCACTAATTTTCTTTTATATTCCATTTCGTATAATTGCATATGTGAATTGTTCTACATGGCAATGATATGTCTGTCTGTCTGTATGCGTGTGTCTGTCTGCCTGTCTGTCAATCTGGTAATTTCTACTTGCGAACCATTAGGGGTAAGAGTTACGGAATTTGACGGGCATAAGATATAATATTGGATATATTAGATGAGTTTCTAGATTCTTATTAACGATATTTTTTAAAATTAGCATTGCAGGTAGCTAAAGGTATTTGAAGAGGAATTGAATATCTTATAAGATTAAGGAATATTTCGACTATTTATTGTTGTTTTCCTACCTGGGAAATGGAAAAAAATTTTTTTGATAATTCGCATATTCGAATATATAAATATATTATTCCCTTTGATATTGTTTGCCGAATATTTTGTTGCAAAATTTGCAAAGTGGCGAGTTTTTCATAAAAATAATATTTCCGCTTCACTCCAATAGCAAATAATTTCTCACAAATTTTCTTTCATTTGAGATAGTGAAACGTTTATTTGCAGATTTTCTTTAATAAAAAGGAAATTCCAAAATTATTTCAATGAGAAAAGAAAAGTTTGATGCATCAGTTTTGGAATATTCAACAAAAAAAAATCAACAGATTCTTTTGCACCTTTGAGGATCTCATTTT
The DNA here is from genome assembly GCA_022844705.1 of Toxascaris leonina. NCBI lineage: Eukaryota > Metazoa > Nematoda > Chromadorea > Rhabditida > Ascarididae > Toxascaris > Toxascaris leonina. The sequence goes on along the minus strand of JAARMF010001150.1, from coordinate 42,498 downwards.
TCGATTCACCACTCTTAATTTAAAAATGAATAAAAATTGCAAAAAAAAAGGCATATTTGAAAGATGCACTTAATAGGAGCGAGGACATACTTGTGCTATTCACAAGATACTCGCAAACGTTCAAGCGGTTCTTGCACTGATCTGAGTTGCTCTCTTTCTCTCTCTCTCTCTCTCTCTATTATCCCTCTTTCCCTTTCTCCCTCTCTATCTCCGTCGTTCTCTGTTTTTGAAAACCTCTTGAGAGGGGATCAATACAAAACATCGCAAATTCCTTCATGACATTCATAATTTTATTGCATCGCTCATTCACATTTATTGCTTATCGATCTGAGGGAAGAGATGTTTGTTCTATCGAATAGAAAACGTCTTGTGAAGATCAAAACATTAGCAGCTATTCGCTTTCATTGATCTAGCGAACAGAAATTTTGGATTGATACTGTAGTGAACAGGATCGACAGTAGATGAGGCTAGTATTACAGATCGGTGATCCACAAATGAACGAGTAATTCTGGCATATTCCGACGCTATAACATTATCATCATCCACTAATTAGCTATATTGGAGAGTGACAATTCGATCACTATATGAGACAATCCGTCAATTAAAGTTCATTTAGGGCATCACCGAATTTATAGCGATTTATGAAACACATCGACAATGATTTGCGAAATTAATACAGAGGCGCTCACCTCTAAGAGAAGAAACGTGAACGCCCAAATTTGAATTATTTTGCTCATTTTATGTTAGCACTCCACTCTCGACGTTCGATCATCGAATATTTCCGATCATTTGATTTGATATTGAATCGAACTATCATCTCAAAAATTATCTAACGCCATATAAAGACTCTTATCTAAGCGCTTGCCTCAAACGGAACTGATTACATCATTTTAATAAGCGATCCTCGAGCGCATGTCCTATCATATCGCTATATCAACAGTGATATGATATGGTGGCGCTAACCCGGTGAATGGATGTGGCAATACAATTTAAGGGCATTTTACTCAAGTACGAATATCGGTTTTAGTTCAGATGAAGTGATATCTAAAACCTGAGGATTGCACCATAAAACTTTAATATTTCCGGTCGGAAACGTATTATTGTGTTGATTAAAATCGTTTTGAATTTGTTTCATTGGACATAGTACTGTATTGTTTATATAAGCATTTTGTGGCAAAAGCGAATAGTGATCGGTCGTCGACGTTGATGATTCATCGTTGAAGTATTGATGCTAATTGATGTGTACCTTTATTGAAAAGCTGTGATTGTATTGATTTCACTTGGCAATTTAGCCTTCCGGTTGATAATGTTTTGTCTCTCTTCTTTTTTTTATGAAAATTTCGCATTATTCGCTCAAATAAATTCGACATTATTTATGGCCAAATGTCCGTCATTATGACGCATCACATGCAACGATTACAAAAGTCGACTCGTCAGACTGGTTTTTATCGTGTAATCATCGAAACATAATCCACTCGATTCGCATAAATCCCTTTCCTATATTTCAGCCTCATGATAGTCATCTTTTTCGTGCAGAATTTTATCGGTAGAGTTGTGCCGGAACTTTGACCTCAACTTCCGAACTCCAGGTCATCAACATTTTCTTGGACTTAAAGTTCTCTGCGTTATCCTTGGGTCCTGCACCTGAGTTTTGACCTCAACTTCCGAGTCTCAGGTCGTCAACGTTTTCTTGAAGTTCAAATTGTTTGCGACATCTCGTGGTCTCAGATTTAAAATCGGGAGTTCAAAATGATGACTTTACGAAACTAATGACATTCTCTCGTGACTTTTACATCGTTAGCATCGTTTCGCATGATTTCGCTCACAAACATTGCGACAGAAAAAAATTATAATAATTCAGTTATTCGGTAGTAATTTCCTTTATTATGTTTTCTACCATGAAAGCTACGGAATTATGAAGGACATATAATGCCTATTGAGGGATAAAATCTTTTCTTTTAATAAACAATTTAGCGAGGAAACGCGTTTTTGAAAGGACGGCTTTTATGGGTCTTTACAAATGAAAAACGTAAAGCATATGCCATACATATATGATATGTCATACGTATATGACTTGGAAAAGAGCGACGAAAAGAGCGCGAGGGAAGCGTAAGATACTCACTTGTGGATGGATACCTCACCTTAGATACCTTAGAAGTCGATAATTAGCATGCTATCCTTGCTTCAGTAGACAAACCCCACGACGACGTCATTAGACAACCGAATGATGACACATATCGATGACGAAGAAAAAAGCTGTGATAATGTTTCAGCGTTATTCTCCTCTGAAGATAACGTAAAAGAGCTGCTAGTTACGGCGGTCATGATAAAAGATATATTATCAAAGGGGGAAGGTTTGTATTCAATGAATTCATGTAATTCCGTGCTTCCCAGAAGGGATATATCATCGAGTTTTTCATGTAAAATTCTTTTGCTCCGCTTAGTGAAGATTCTGGAGGACGGCGATTTTGAGTTTGGAGAGAGGGAGAGATGGGCTCGAAGATAGAGTATATGAGGACCAGACTCTTCAAGAAAACCGTACTATCGAGGAGGGGGAAGGTAGTGAAAGCTTTGACTGGGGTGTGCTTTCTGGATACTGCGGTACATCCATAAATGAAGCAATTCCAAGCTTTTTTTCAAGACACCTTGTGAGCCGGCTTGATTCGCATCACATTATAAACCAGCACAAAGCAAATCGCTTCAGGCGTTTTATATCTTACCCTACAGGTAGAGCATTTTGGAGGGGCCCCCCCCCCCCCGGTCCTCGTCACCGTCCTGGCGACTTTCACAGTTCGGGAACAGTGGAGAATTCTAAACTGTTGTGTTTGATTCAGGGAATTTGGTTTCGTTTGCCGTCTAGCTGTATAAATCGCCTCATGCGAAGCAAATTGGTCTCTGATCAAAACCGCGGAATATGGGAAGCCATCCGAAGAGTTCATGACTTGCAGCATCTTTGTGACCTTGGTCAGCACACGACTCACTTCTCAGAAGTCATATTGTATGGATAGGGGATCGGATAAATCCCAAATTCCCGAATTTCTTGACTGAGATTAAAAAACTCGTAATCTGTGGCCGTTGAGTTATGTTCGGTCGCAATAGTTAAAGAGAAAGAGTCACTCATTCGAACAATAAAGGTTATTTCTAGACAATAGGTAAGAAGACTCCCTCACTCAAATTTGGCTCAGAGTTTCGCGGATATTCAATAGTTTCGGAGATTGGGACTGATGTAGGGGAAGGATCAGAAAGATGTATTTTGGGAATAAACGAGATTTTGAGGGGTTTTTACGAAAGTTGGTCATTTCTCATAGGTGAGATAAAAGGACTCACTTCCACGTCACAGTGCCTCAGATTTTGATTTTGCTGAAAATCCTAGAAGTTTCCTCGTTGTTCCCCTTCCCCCCCCCCCCCCTGCCCCATTTCGCGAAACTGCATTTCTACGACGACCATCTCGTCATATCCATACGTAATGCGGAAATCGGGTACCACTTAACATCCCTCACTTTGCCAGTGTTGATACGATCCACATCTTGCGTAGATCCCACCGACCACTTTTGATCACACCACTTCGTTCTCAGAATTGTGCCGCTATTTAGCTGCAAGTGATGTAATTTTCAAAAGAGTTGCTTGCAATGCTTTGCGTGCACTCTATATTCTTGGAAAGGTTCTGTTGAAAGGGTAAACGGTGACTGAAAGAACTTGAGGTGTTGTTAGGTTGCTGTTGGCAGGTGTGTAACGTGGATCCACCCATCTGTGCAGTGTTGCGTTAGCTGAATTTTAGCGGTTTATAGGTGTGTTCGGTTAATACCATGTTAGATGTGAGGTATTACCGGTTCCGCATTCAATAGTTGATAGTTCCCACGTGTGGATGTTGTTGTGTTATCGGAGCATGATGGTATCTGTTGTCCTTGACATACGTTGGGACCTCTTTTTTTCATTGCTTGCTTGACCAACATGTTACTCTCCTCCTGCCATCTCACCTGCTCCTTCCCCTCCCCCATCACCTTTCGCCACCCTTCTTGTCCCGGTACAGTACTAACAGTGTCCGAACCGTAAATTTCGCTTGTCTTTGGTGATATAAAGGTGAACATAAAGTTGTGCATTAACTTGTAACAATTTTTGTCGGCCTTCTGAAAATCCCATTCTCGCTGTCAGGATATCTGACACGCAGTTCTACGTTCTCTGTAGAAATTGCACTTGCAGCAGTCTGGGGATATATTCGCGGGTCATTCTTTATCTGTATGATCCGATCCAACCATCTGTCTGTATGATCCGATCCAACCATCATTTCTTTGCAGGTCTGTAGCCACAGCTAAAATACCTGTCGTGTTTACCTATACATTGGAAGTAGGCATGAAGCCAATTTATATAGCGCTGACAAAGTTGTATTTACATATGAAATGTTGTGCCAATTTTTTCCACCACTCCAAAAAATCTTTCCCGCTGTTGTCGTATTTTGCACCACAAATATTTCTCTAATATTTTCCCATTTCGCTGGAAACAACTTAATCTATCAGCATTTTTTAGTATGCCTTAACAGGAGTTTAAATGTTATTATCGATCCAAAAGTAATTGATATGTTTGCATTGATGCTTCCTGAGTCATTTGCATCATGGTTTACTTTTGCCACCGATTTTTCCGATTGGTATACATCAGCTTTTCAGTCTATAAAAATGGAATAGTCACCCCACCCCTTTCGACGTCGAGCAAGTCAGCCACCCTTTTCCCCACATCGTACAACTTGTCTGTGGCGGAAGTGTCTATTGATTTAATCAGTGCAGTACATAAATGGAGAAACATTTCAGAGTTGGCTGCGAGAAGATGGGCTCGAAATTAATCGATGCAGTGAAATATACAGCCGAGACAGTGAAGGGTGCCGTGGTGGTGTTGTGCAGTCCAAATGCACCGATTCCGCCTTCAAAACTTGATCCATTCATGCCAGTCCGTCCATGGACTGCTCAAGAATGGGTATGTGGTAATGAATGTTTGTATAGTTGAAGGAGTAGATTGGCATTGCATTTGAGCCCTTTTGTAAGGTTTATGAAGCGAGATTGTAGGGAACGGTTTTTCATGGATTAGGAGATATAAATCTTGGCAATTTCAGATTGGATTCGGAAAAGAATGGTGAGTTATTGATTGATTAGGGATTGATTGCAAAGGGTGGGAACACGCGTATTCAAACATAAGTCCGATATACTTCTAAATTAAAATACTTCGCGAAATTCGACTATTAGGTATGACGTCATAAACTTTTTATCGCAAGTAAACAACGTTTTGCAGAATGGTGAAAAATGTTTCGGTGGTCGAAATTGTTAGCATTCCAATCACATAACGTTTATTGCTGTAGAAAAGTTTGCGACGGTTCGAATGCTTCGATCTTCGATGTTATATTGACTTCTTCGAGCCAACGGAAAAATTCATTTCATTATTCTCATCTGTTTAAAAAAGTATTCGTAATTGAAGAAAACAAGATAATTAAGTATGTCAATGACATAATGATGTCGAGCAAATAGCGAATCTAAGTGAAGCTGCGATAAGGGAGGGGAACAGAGTCGCAGGAGGGAGGATGCCAGGAGACAATGTCATAGACCCGGAAATAGTCCAAGGCTGTATGTTTTCGGAACGCTGATCGAGTGATTTATGAAGCCTTCGCAACGCTTTCTTTCATTCTTGACTTCAATTTGACAAGGTCGCTGTTGGAAGTTCAAACCTTTGGGAGATTGCCTTGTTAATTTGTTCATAAGGTAGACGAGGTCAGAGGTCGTGGTCCACTAGGGGGTTAAGAAAGGTGATTGCAGTTTCGAATGTGGTCATGGCGGCATTGTTGGAAGTACTTGCCGGTGTTCCGATATTACGTTTATTCAGCGTTCATCATGTACGGTTTCTACAAATTCATCCTGCCAGGTATGATTTTCCATCTGCTATCTTTTTTTGCAGAGGGGGGAGGGGAGGGGGAAGGTGGATCCGATGACTACACACTGTTGAAGTGCACGGAATGCTTGAGATAAGGGAAGGGTGACAAATATAATGGTCCATGGAAAGGTCACGTCATTTGTAATGCTGAGGCTGGAGGTCGCTGACAATGATCGCTGCCAATTTTCACTTGTGGCGTTCTTTACCTGAAGAGAGGGCAGTAAATCCCAGTGAAGTTGACAGTGATTTTGCTAATGGAATTTATATTATGCAAATGCGACATGTTTTATGTGTAAAGTACTAGTGTGATAAGCGTGCTATGAACCATTGTACAGATAATTATTGAAGAAGAGTGAGTCATAAACCAGTATAAAACTAGAATAGCTTTAATAACATCTCGGCAAGAAGACCAATAATTTATTGCAGCTTGTTGATAAGCATACCCTCACTTAATCTACGATGTGAATGCCACTGTCATCTCTTCCGGGGTGTGTGGTGCTGTTTTTTATATTCTTTGTTAGGAGTGCATTTAACATCATGAACGTGCATTTGAAAGGGTTCATTTTGTGGCCATTGAGAAAACGTAATCGACGGGATTTAATGCAAGATCAAAAGAGCCTTGCAAAATGCCCAGCTACCATATGCTACCAAAAACTACCGTATGATCAGCACTACCGTAATCGGCTATAACGCATCCTAAACATTGCAGTAAAACCACGGCACAAGATACTTCACCATCAGATCTATGACAATATGCATCATCACGAGGTGGAGCATTGGTACGGTACCAGGCAAAAGAGACAAGACGCCGAGTACTTCAAGAAATACAATCCGCTCAAGAAGGCTGGAGAAGCCGATGTCGGTGGCCATCATTAACTCTGTCATGCGAACAATCTGTAGTATTTTGATATAAATAGGGTTGCATTTTTTAATGTCTGATAAACGACTCTTGCAGTGCTTATAGCTCTGATATTGCTGAACTGACTCTTATGGAATATGGCCGGCTGCATATATACACTCAGAAGTAGGAATAGAGTATTTTCTCTTGCATGTTTCTTTGTATGGGTCCAGAGGCTGGCAGCGAGTAATTTCTTGTCGTTGTTTTCAAATATAAGGATAAGATGGTTATTGTGACGGTTTTCACCGCAATGTCCTCACCGCTGCTTGTGGTAGAAACCCTTGGCTTGGCAAAAAATTGCTGCACAGCAGTTATACCGCATATGCGGTAAAATACACGATGACGATATAGCCCTCCCACCAAAACTTTTGCAGGTTTGTTGCAATCGCAAATACACGATGTTGTCACCTTTGAACTGCTGAATGCACTTGCAGCACGATACCAACCGACAGCGGTTAGCCACTATAGGGGCACTCGGGCGTGCGTTGATTCCCGCGCAGGAGTCTTTACGCTTTTTCCGGGAGACATCGACAGGCTTGATGATTACGGCTCGATAACAGCCGCTGAGTTTAAGATAGAAGGCGTAGCCATATTTTCTGCCCGATCGTATGATTTAGCAAGTGTATGGATTGTAATTTGTTCGAAGTTGGTTATCGGCGGTAAATTTATGAACCTAAAGTACGATAAGCTGTCGAATTGAGTTCCTACAAGTGCATCCAGGAAGTGAACTGGAAGGCCGGGAGTGATTCACAGGAAGCACAGTAAACGAAGAACGCAGGCATCAAAACAATGACTTTGACTGGTGCGTTTCGGATTTAATTCACATTTTCAGTTTCATGACAACTACCCAGCATGTAAAACAAATCTTCGATTAAAATATAGTATTATTTGGTCGGGTTTGGCACGTTGCCGTATCACCTGGAATTGTTGTTTCGTTCCTCCTCCCCGCTCGCAGAAGCATTCGAAAGCCTTAAAAGTTGAGCTCTGCAAATGAAAACTAAGCTGCTACTCTCATTCCCGCAAAAGTGGAATCCATTCCGACATCTTAGTCATATTTCTTTTGCGGAAGTAAGGCCGATCGCGCAGATGCAGAGCATTCACCTGGTGAGGTTTAACGTTGGCCTTACACGAGTTAATGAAATCTCGGTCCACGAGGACAGCGGTGATTGCGACATACTTGAATAAAACTATTTATGCATATAGATATATCCCAGCAATATATGTACTACAAAATATTATGTCATTCAAGAAAATCTAAAACAAGGCCGTAAAAGAGACGGAAAAAAAGCAAATTTGTCGACAAGGAAGGTAGTCATCGAAGCTTCAGTCTGAGCCTTCCAAGGCTATTAGACTATTTTACGAGACCAACTGCTTCGAGACTGTAATTGTAGAGCACGTTGCACGCATCGTCATCAAGAGCCTTTGATGAAGGGTGACTCTCCTTGCATTCTCTGCAACAGATGTACTTAGATGGTCGTGTAGAAAGGACCGCTCACAGATGCATTACTCCAGCGGTATAACCCTACGGAAGGAAGAGATGAAAAAAAAATGCTACATTCTGTCAGTTTAAACGATTCAAACGAAGGACAGATTCGAGGTAACATCGTCTTGCGAGTAACGGGTGAATATGTCAAAACCCTAAATAATATTCTTATCATGACGAGTCAGATGTTTGCCCGTTTCACGATGGATCCTTTAAACACTATGGACATTACATATATAACTATCAGTCGGCGTATTTCGAGGACATCTACATCTTTGCTCCTGGAATTTCAGGAATACGACGTGTTCCTCTAATTTGTTTATTCTCCCATCTCTGCAACATTGCTTCAAGCAACGGTCTTTTACGACCATCAAGATCACTGAACAATGATGAAGCATGTCTGAAAGGCATTTAAATAATTAAATTAGCCTAGGGCAAACTTTCCAACTTGCGACGTAAAAATGAGCGGAAGTCAAGCCAAGAAGGAAAGATAGCGATGTATTTGCTGCTTTTCGTTAATTTCCAATTATACGCGAAACCCACACCCTCTACTTTGTGTTCTCTTTGTACAGGGAAATGGCACGCCAACAATGGAATGCGCACTTTCATCGATGTATTACACGTCGAAATATTACACTATTTTCAAGTGTCATAAATTCACAAATGTACAGTTCCTTTGCGACATCTCAACTCCCATTAGGAAGTATGTGCAGCTGCTGAATTTTTAAAACACTTCAATTCGTAGAGACGATCTTATAGTGCCGTTTCACACCCATCGATGACATGGATTTGTCTAAATCATCAAATCCGGTCTCCCTGCCGTGGGAAATATTGATGCTTGAGTGTGCTGGAAATCTGGTCACCAAGACCTCATATACATCTTGAAATGCTGGTAATAGTATGCGAAATCTAAATATCCTGAAAGAACCTAAGTGGTTTTGTCTCCCGTACAGCGACAGGATGTGGCGAAGAGTGTACAATTCAAGTACTACAGGGAGGAAGAGGGAGCGGGAGGGGAACGGAGGGAAGAGGAGGAGGGGGTGGGGATTCTATCAATAAAGACATAGTGGAAATCATCAACACCGAAGTGGAGTTTACACCGAAGCATTTACTCAAGTAATGAGCAAAAATTTCTTCCACACAAAAATTGCATAACCTTGGTTGGCTACATATTGTGGCAGACCGTCAATTTGCCTATCTCACACCTCACCTGACAGCTTTTGCCGCTGTTTATGCATCCTATTGTCTGATGTGTGAAATGTTTTCAAGGACAACGAGAATGTATGGCTTGCCAGATGAGGAAGATCCAGAAGTTTAGTTCAGAGAATAAAGGCAGTTGTTTCTACTAATGACCATAATAAAAGGCGATGTCTCAACGTTCTAGGCAGGAATATCGGATCCGGAAAGATCTTCCCGGATAGAAGTAGACACTTGACAACCTTTCCGTAAAGGTTTTCGCGAAACCACAACTCAACTCAGCTTTTCAATGTAGGAGCGGAATTTACTTGATTTCTTTCCAGAATGTTTTATTGAACGGGTTGGTGGTGATGCACTTGTTGCTTAAGTACGAGGCATTTCAGAATGTGCACACAGGCAGCACTGGTCAATCGCTCGATATTACGGTACTGTAATGGTGCGTACTCCAAAAAATATTTCACATTTGAAAGATCGGACTCACATTTCCTTTCATTTTAAGGAAATCAGAAAGAATTTTGCAATTTAAAGAGAGAGTAAGCAGTCGCCCCTCCTGTCCTCTTTCCCCATCCCTTTTTCCTCCTGAAATAGGCATCCTTCCTCGCACTCTTGTCAATTCTCTTTTAAGCAGCAGAGTTATCCATTTCAGTTACAACAAAAGAAAAATATATTCAAATAACATACCCAAAATATTTGCCAGAGACGCCTTCCACTTGTGTGCTCAAAGAAAGGTAGAGTGATGTCTGCGCCCCATCCTGTAAAAAGCAATGTTGATACCGCATAGAAGTATGGGATCATTCACTGAACGGATGCGTCATCCATGAGTAGACTAAGTAATTGAGTAAATGCTGCGAGAAAGATTGATACGAAAACGTTGAGCGACCTAAGTTCTGCTAGCGTTGTCATGTCGCAGTGGGGTTTTTGCGAATGTTGTGTGGCTATGACAACATTGTGGTAGAGGAACCAATCATTTAAATCACAACTCATCTTGATGTTACCATGAAATCTCTACAGTTTTTACAGAAGGTTTAATACCCACCTCTACAGAATGTCTCCGCTATCACAATCAACATTTACATTGTGCCTTCTATGTACCATCTGCCGTTCAGGATATCTTTTATCTAGTGTTTCCCATCTGAATCCTTCCTCCACCTCAAGCATCTCTATTTCTCAGAACACATTTTTCTATATGCGCATTTTAGTAAGGAGCAATTTTAGACACGAGACAGTGGTTGTAAAAGAATGTGACTAGGATGAGGAAGAACTGCGCCTTCACCAAGACGAAGTGGACCTGATTCTTCAAGAGATCCACACGAACTGTTCACGACCCTTGCAAAATGGAAAGGCTGCTTATCTACCTCACAAGTTATATATGATCTTATCAGTAAAAGAATAAGTGAAAATGTCGAAGTAACCTTATCAGTTTTCATGAAGAACCAGAAAAAAGGAGCAAGTATCTGCTTGAATGGAGTTACGTTGAGAGGCACGTATCGGCCCAGATCGGTCCGGCATAAACCTGGATGCAATGAATTTATTGTAACGGTGCATGTCGGATCCGAAACACGCAAACGTCGTGTCAGCTCTCGTGCGTGCATTACCTGCAAATTCTTTAATAGCTGCCAAATGGTGTAACAACTTGGTGTTAGTCAATGCATCTTTCCATCAAGTTGTGCTAACAGCTACCGCCTCTCACCTTTGTACCCTTCATTTAGCCGTCTAAATGCTCCAATTTTTGCCAACACTTCCAATAATAATTTGAATTTGAAGAAATATGCTAAAATCACGATATATTAACACAATGCTTTACATATTTTTACATATGATTTTACATATCCGAATATTTTTGGAGGAATTGAACTCATAGAGGCGACGCAACCCTAACGAATCGGCATGATTTCACATGCTATATTCTTTCCCGGATGTGGAACAACTGCAAGCTCTTTTTTGCTCTAGCTTTATTGCTACACATCAAGTTAGCATTTTATGCATGGATGCAGCGGAAACATTCAGACAGAACGTAACATAAACGCACGTCCATGCTCCCACACAAATCTGCTCAGAGAATATACCATGCCGGGGAGCATTCACACTGACTTCACACTGGGTTGCCAGCACCTTTATTACTTCGAGTCGCCGAAGTTGGCTAGTATGCAGCAAAGAACATGTGATCACAGCTGCAGCAACGGCAAAAAACTGTACATATTGTGCTATTCCAAACAATCGTCCTCACCACATCGACCGCGTTGAACGAGTTCACAGACGGTATAGTTGCCGACTTGACACCACTATGAAGCTAATTTTAGAGGATTCTGGTGATGTACCTTGCTATATGCTAACAAATCAGCTGCTGCTATCCTCTCCATCGATAACTATATTCCATATGCACAACGGCTATATAACTATAGACTCCACGCTCCCATATATGTCGCCTTCAAAGTTTACATCTTTGATCTGCACAAATCAACTCTCTCTCAAAGATTTTCATACGAAAAAAAGAGGAACTGGAAAATAAAAATGAGAAAGAGGAACGTTGGCAAGCTTGGATCTGTTGTAGGGTTGTGATCGATTGAAGTGCGCCTTCGAGTTCACCACAGCCGCATCGACGCTATCGGCTCGTTTGTGTAGCAAACTCGATACGTTAACGATACGACCACTTGGTGCTTTTCGTAAAATTGGTAGCAACAATTCGGTCAATAGGAAGTGACCTGAAACCCTCACCCAAAATATACGCCACGGTCATCCAATAAAAAAGTCTTAAACGCATTCGTTCGTCTCGAGAGAGGCGATTAATAGTTAGAGTAGGCACCGAATTTTCAAACAACAGGCAGAAGGAGGCAGTAGTTAATCAAGAAGAGTAAATAATCAAACATGAATATCGGTTTCAAGACGTTTGCTCTTATGGCACTTGATGACAGGAGACTATAGACCGAGCAGGATAGCAAACTGCCGTGAACCTTGACAAGGAACGGCGCTACGCATCAAAGCATGGCCGCCTCTTTCTGAATTCCGCGCCGAACTTGCTTCACAGTCGGTGTCACACGGTTGCAAAGTACCACTTTTTTATTGTTCAGACGCGTGAACACTTTCGAGCATCACTCTCAGAATCTTCTCTCATAGTCTCACATGAAACTACGAAGTGCACCTCAATCTGGCGGCTTTTCACTTGGTGGAATTGGCGATTCATAAGGTTTTCTCTCCACCAATATATAGACAGTCAAAGGTATCACTCTTTCGACGCTATAGAAACAATCCATCAAAACATCGTGATCCAAAATTACCGAGGTAATTAGTTTGCCAGGTCATCTCGAATCCATCGCATGTTTTCTCGAATCGTGGATAAAACATTATACCTGCATTGTTGACTAAAATGTCGAGCTTCTCCACTTCTGCAATTGATGTCTTAAAGAATCTAAGGCGTAGGCAAACATCGATGTAATCAGTTTTCGAGGCTGTCCAGTTACTGAATCAAAGTCAAAATATCTCTGTCCAAATAGGTAGAAACTTCAAGTAATGCTCGAAAAGACTGGAATATTTTTCAACAAAGTTGCTCTACAACTAAATCCATAGCTAAGATTTCAATTTCGGCGAAAGTACAATGCAAAAAGAGGAACCACATTGAATTTGCGCTTCAATAAGTTCCCTCATCTCCCATTCTCTTAGATGGACTATAATCCATGAAGAGGAAGTTACGCCTGTCCGCTACTAATTTTTGTTAGTCAAAGACAAAATTACAAAGAAGAATAGCTTTGTTCCCTGCAGATAGATGACCACGTATACCGAGAGACATAGGTAAGTAAAATCATCCTCACCATTGCGAATATCGTCTGCAAATTTACGAATACTCGAAAAATCGGCCAAATCGATTTGCTTGACGACCAGACGTGATGGCTCACAGCCGAGCTAGAAAAAGCTTGCTTACCATTTTGACTTGTTTCAAGCTCCGGTATCAGTAAGTTCTTCTCAAATATTGATATCAATATGAACATAAATATACCCATTGATTCGAATTTCTAAAAGTGTTATAATTCCCATGGTTTCTGATATGATAAGGGGTTTCATTTTTGGGGTGCATCCGTTTACTGTGCATCGTGGATATAATGTGGAAACATAATTGTGACAGTAGAAATACCGGAAGCAGCCACCTTCTTGCAGGTATCTGACAAGCCAGCGTTTGTGGATATCTCAGTTGAATAAGTGAGACAAGCAGAATTGATATCGTGATTTGCAACGACAGTTTTCGCTATCTGTTGCTGAGGTAGCTGTGGTTTATTGATCGAATCTTTCGCTTCAACATGCTATATAAGGAATCGCGAAGACTGAAGCGAGTCGAGAACATCCTGCTTGACTTCAAGATTCGGGAGCAGGGTATCAGGTAGAGCGTGCCGGCTCCGTGTTCTTTGAAATGGCGGTCAAAAGGAAAGAGCGCGGCAAGATTATCAGCACATTTCTCGACCATCTGAGGTTGCTTCCAGAAAGAGCCGACAATTTGAGTCGACCAAAAGGTTTACTAACACGACCAAAAGGTCCTTCTCAAGTGTAACTAGCCTCTTCAGTGACCCCATAACCTCCAAGAGATATTATCGCTGAGTTCTCCGGATCTCAGACCCCCAGACTTGTTACATTGCGCGTTGAAGCGAAAAGCCTAGTCAGTGAACCAACTAACCGAAACATTCACAAACATGAGGCACCGAGTTGCTAGATGCCAAGATGGCTGTCGGCTGCAGCTCTGCTATCATATACCATACACTGTATATCTCTCAAGGTGTTTGCTGATGCAATCACATTTGTCCCCATTGCATAGTACGGCTAAAGTAAACAATAATATGAAGCCTTCTAAGAGTGAAATCGCCTCCTTACTTATGAAAACGGCTGAAAGTTTGATTCACAGACGTCAGCATAATGCTCTTTGAATAGACGTATTAACACAACAAGAAGCAATCAGGTTTTAAACCACAAACAGAAATTCGGATACGGTTATACCGGAATGGTTATACGCCACACCATTAACTACGATTATTCTAAAAGAGCACCTTTACTAAGTCGATCATCGCTTGTCGTCCTCGATCAACACTTCTACATAGCATATAGACTTTTGCACCTCTTAAATTCAATTCCCTGGCGGTTTGCTTACCGATCCCATTATTCGCACCGGTCACGAATGCTATTTTACCTTTTGCAGAGACATGCTCTTTGAATTGCGCTCCTTTGAAGTATTTCCTAAATAACGAGAGATCGGAATCACATTGGCGTGAGAAAATATAGCAAAAAAATATGGAATTAAAGAATTTCAACAAAATAAAAATCCAATTTTACAAAGAAGGCATGTAACCGGGCGGAAGTAGCTGAAAAAACATCGCTGACAACGAATACAAATAACATCCTCATGCTTATCTGTCCCCCCCCCCCCCCCCCTCCCCCGTCCCTCCCTTCCTCCCAAAAAAGAGCGGTCCTCATATTTAAATTAGTTTTAACAGAGAAGATTCGACAAATAGTTCAAAGGTCAGCTGAAAGCGCGATTCGTTAAATGCCACTGAACTATAGGAAGCACCCTACATCAGATATTTTCTACAGGTACTTTTCCTTTAATCACTTTGCTTCAAGTCATGAAATTGAGTGAGGCTTGTGTAAATCGACATATGCAAAATTTCACGCGTTCCATACAAATATATTCATCATTAAGCGGAAATATAGCTAACCGGAAATGAATTAATTATCTGCAAAAATATTCAACCTTGCAAGTATCAGTGTGACTGATGTGATAACACCAAATAATGGAAGCGTAAGCAATGAGGATTGAGCATCATCGGAAGACATCACCGTACACTCTCCTAAACGAGAGAATGATATCGGTGGAAACTTCACTTGTATATGCTTAATCATCGTATCTCAATATAGTTAGAAATAAAAGTGAGCCACTGACAGAATCCTTGAGCTATCTCTGGCAGTGATCTTATAGCAACTTAGTTGAAAGTGAAGTCTCATAATCTAGCGAACGGTTTATCATTTGCTATCATCTTTCCTTACTTCCTCTTCTTTTAGCTCATAATCTACTCGAGCATTTCTCTTGATAATATATACATATCTAGCGGTAATTCACATCGATACAGTCTCAATTGGTTAAAAATCCAATCGACAGGATGTTGTTAATCAAAATAAGGAACGAGGTTGCCTTATACCTGTGTAAACTCAAATCTCACCAATTCGCTTTCCAAAAGGAATCTCTTCTCGGCGATCGCTCAGCTGTCGATTTACGCTCACTTCCCGTCCTTAAATCTTACAAACTGACATTGATATGTTACAATGATTCGACACTCTCAGTAAATTGAGGATACCGGAAATTAATAACAATTGATATAAAATTTGAAAAGTTTACAACAAAATTTATCATGCAATCCGATACACTGCCAATAATCACTTATATCACATACAGCATATCAGCTGTTGTTGTTTACACATTTGCGACATTGGTATGAGTGCTCTGTTCATTGCACCGATATCGCTTCCCATTCCCGAGGGAATGTTTCTGAGGGAATTTTGTGACGAAATGAGACAAAAATATAGATTTCTTTAGCACTAATAGCTCTACATACCTTAAACGAAAGCGAGAAAAGACGAAACAGGAAGATGATTTTGCGCTCTCTCGAGTGGGATGGAAATTTGGCGAATCTAAATTTGTTAGACGCATTTATCTGTTGCAGCTAAAAATACGCTATACCGTTATACAATTAGGACATGACGTATAATACTTATATTTTGCTCAAGGGGTGGCGTTTCGTGTTTTGGTGCTTTTTCATGTATCAAACGATCGGAGCAATTATGGCGCAAATGTCACTGGCGTAATATGTTATGGCACATCACCTTTAGTCCAAGGATGCAAATAAAATAAAGATATAGATGATATAAAGCATCCTATTCGTTTTTACATCTATGAACGTGAGAGGAGGAAAGAGAGCATGCTAATGGAGGGGAGGGGGAGCGGGGGGAGGGGGGACGAGAGAGGTGGAACTCTCCATTTCGACAGTGGGTGTCCAAGAAGCATTCGATAAAAACAGAGGTCTCCAAAAACATTTTCACGAGTCGTTTCACTAACCTCAACAGGAAATTTTTCGGTCATTTCACTTATCTGAAAAGGTCTCCTCCCCTCCCCCTTCTTATGCTCCCCTTTGCTTGCCTTAATTAACGAAAAAGACGTCTTACTAGTACTGACATTTGAAATCTGAGAATGTTGAAGACCTTAACGTGATTCGAAGGTGATCTCCAATGTTGGGAAGTGCTTCTGAAAATAGAGAGTCTTTCAAAGAAATTCGCAGAATTCCAAAGTCCTAAGACTCCTTGAAAAAGCTTTTTAGGCCAATATTTTTGACGATTCCATTTTAAAAACTTTTCAGTCCTCCCACTCAGCGAAAAAGAAGATTCGTGCAAATCAAGTTATCGATCTTGTTTATTCTCCGCATTTATCGTCCCCCCCTCCCCC
>JAARMF010001150.1:14592-25532 GCA_022844705.1 Toxascaris leonina | reverse complement strand
CCCCCCCCCCTCCCCACTCTCAATAAGAGAGATATTCGTTGGTTTACTGCATAATTCCAATAATCTTTGCAACTATAGGTGGGCGTTTTGCAATTTCTTTCATTGCGTTGAACTAATCACGATCTCTATCTGTTTCTCAGCAATGAGATTGACTAGATCGTTGCGTAATATCTTTGTTAGCCTTCAGCTGTGATACCTTCATCGTGACGTATTTCAAAAAACATTGCAACATTAGGCTGATTTTATTCGAAACGAATTGATCAGATAGTGATAATTTTTGTGATATCATTCTCGGCTATTTTCTGATCTCCTCTGATATCTTCCTTATATACTGATAATTTCGATTAAAAATTTACCACAATTTTCAAATATAGTTTTAAAATATATGGTTCCAAAAAAAAACTTTCAAAATCAGGTGGATTTAATTCCGAACCAATTGATAAAGGCTGATATCATATAAATATACTTCTTGCCTACTCATTAGTCACCCGGATGAAATTGATTTTTAGACGATTCAATCGTGTGAAGACATAACATGTTGGGCATCCGACAGAAGTTTGCTATATCTACTAGGGAATCGAGGAAGTGCACTCATCAGTGTGACATTGATTGTCTTGACGTACGATACTTGGCTAAGTTTTATTTTCAAATTTGTTAGCTTACGACTTTAAGCAGCGACATGAAAACTTTTTATCAGCCTAACTGAGTCACCTGCACCCCCCAACGACCACCAAACACCCTCTTCTGATGAGCAATTTCTATTCACATCCGTGCCTCTCAATTTTCTCTTTATGTATCTCTGCTCTTATTTCTACTGGTTTACCATTTTATAGTTTTATTTTCTAAAGCAATTACATTTTAGCAGCTAAAAAAATTTAAATTTCTCTATATGGAGAAAATATTGGTGGACAAGTGGTGTTCATATGGGTATCGTTGTCCTACAAAAATGTTTCATATACATCCTTCTCGATATTGCTATAGAGTACAAAAATTCAATCTTTGTAAATGGCGCAAATGTCGTCGTGGCGGAAGTGAAATGCAGGCAAAATGCCAAATTAGCCGATTCGATTACAGTTTCGTTTGAGAATACTTATATCATTTGACAATATTCTTCGTACTATTTGATATTGACTGCGTTGTGTGTTGGAAAATTTAAAATCCGGAATTACAGTAAGACAACTGTTCGTTTGGATCAGCTCGGTTCCGAACAATCACATCTGAAGATCTTTACTGAGCTATGAACAAGAAGCTCCACCCTCTAAGCTCCAAATGCAACAGCAGATATTCCGTTTTCGATATCAGCTCCGCGGTCACTCCCATCTCATCGTGCATTCAATCATCGCCTCCAAGGATCGTATGGTTGTAAGTGGTATCCAGCTGATAGTATTGTTGGCATCAATGATCTGAAAATGCAACTTGAGTATGTTGTTGATGTGAAAAGAGAGAAGTGCAAGAGCGGATGAAGATATGTTAAGGCTGAGTCTAGAGCTACGAGAGATGCTACGGAGAAGCAGCATTGCACAACTAGCTAGCTAGCTAGCGAGCTTAGCGAGGAAGCACAGTCATAGCGGACGCAATAGCGGACAGCCCGCCGGCAGCTGAGTGTAATAGCGACCCGAATAGACCGCTGCTTTCGTGCGGTACCTGTTGTGAGGAGAGTATCATATCGGGCGACGACTAACGCAGACATCGACGACGACCCGTTGAATCTCACAATGGAACGACCAACGACTACGACAATTAGCACAATTGCGATACGTGCCGGAAAGCAAGCCACCATCGTCGTCGCCCTTTTAAAGGTAATTCACATGGAAATGTTCCGCCTTGATTATTTGATCCATTATGATAAGAAAATTCACTTAATTGTTTTTGTTTTCTTTTTTTTACTTGTTATTTGATTCTTATTTGTTGATGTATATTCAAAATTTCAGTGTGATAATTTCCGTTCATTTGTGATTCATTCATATTCGCTTAGCGAAAAGATGAGAGGAAAGGTGTTTATTTCAGTGCTGAGGTTATCAACTTCAGTGATTTCTTCTTATCATGAGCCAATTTCAAATATTTATTCTGCTAAATCTTTTACATCTTTATTTCATATTTGCATTTTTGCATTTTTCTACGTATTCACTGAATAAATCCATATTTTCGTTTGATTTTCATTCGCCAACACAACCTATTGAACATTGTCTCTTTAAAGCTTTTCAATTTCCGATATTTCATTTCAAAGAAACAAATTTCACTACAATTCTCGATGTATATTTTCGGACATAATATTTAATCGTTCATAAATTTATATGCTGATGCACTTTGCTACGACGACGCAATATGACATCATTTAATTGCCTATAAATTAATTTGCTGATATGCTTTGCCACGATGACGTCATACGTTGCAAATATTTTTTTTATTTATGTAATATTTTATTAAATGCATAATTTTTCGACTTGCTAGCAGATTTCATTAAAATACTTAACGAGATCGTTGATTCGCTGTTTTTTTCTCCTTTTTTTTTTGCTCATTTGCGGAGAGTACTGTAGAGATCGAAAAAAAAAAGAACAATTCTAGCGAATTTCGCATTTCACTTTTCGAAGAGAAAACTTTTTCTCGAATATGGTTGTTGGCAATGTGCCAGTCTTCTTTAATATTTATTTAAAATAATAAAATCATTTTATGATTAATTAGGCAAACATATGTGGCCAAATTCTTTAAATTCTCTATAGAATTATGTGTGTATCTTTTCTTTTCGCTTTTGATTGAGTTAACGTTTATTGTGATTCCAATATCGTTAGCAGCATATCGCTATAATAGGAGCTGGATTCAATACTCTTTGAATTATCTCAGAAAAATTCTCCGAAAAATTTGTGTATTTCATGGGCATAAACGAATTTAAATGTCAACGTATGGTTGGCTTCTGGATAAATAAATAAGTAAATAAATATATAAATAAATATGCAAATAAATAAATGCAGATATATAAAAATTTACATTTCAGTACTTGTCAATAACTTGTCAACTTAAATTGAAGCAGAGGGGGGTGGGGTTGGGGGGGGGGGGGGTAGAAGATATCTTGACGAGTCACAAATTTACTCGACAGAATAATCGACGAAATGGATTTTTGTTTGAGCTGGCAATTGAGATTTCAATAGTTGTCGTTAATTATATGCAATTTTTTGTATGGACAAACGTTATGGGATTCCAACAATTTCCTAGCGAGATATTCATCCGACAGGTGTGCTATCTATTCAAAAGCATTCAATTAAAATCAAAAATTCACAAAAATGCTAGTAAATCTCTTAATCATATATGTAAATTAATATGAATTGTTTTTGCAAAAAAAAGTTCGAAGCATACTCTTCTCCAAAGTTTTCCTGACATCTTTAAGGTAATGTATGTTGTATTTCTCATTTTCATCGGTTACTAAACGTACGTGACTAAGGTTTTACTAGTAAGAAGTTTTTAAAAGGTGCATTTGGAGCTGGAGTTTTGAAAACGCTAAGATTTTGAGACATTCTGGAGCCGGATCCGGAGTTTTGTTGCGATTCCAATTGATTCCTAATTTGTTTCGTCTATGTTACTACAAGATGTTGGCTTTAAAAGTTAGAAGTTGAGAGTGCAACTAGTTAATGCTTATGAACTTTTTGTTTATTGTTCATTTGAGTTCTTTTTTTCCCATGCGAACGACTTCTCGAGAGGATGAATCCTGTTGAGAGAAAAAAAGAAACACTGCCTTATAAGAATATAGAGTTCCTATGGTTGCACTAGAAGTTTTTCAAGAAATTGAATTGAAACTGAAATTAAAACTAGAATTGGGTGCTCTTCCTCCCGGAAAAATACAGCTGCACTTCAGAATTCGGGAAATGGAACCGGGAACTCAACCAGATTTTCGAATTCTCTATCACCTTTTAAAGCAGCCTGATAGTTTAGTGGCTGAAATATTCGAACTTAAATGACTGATGAAAAGTTTATGATAGTGATATAACAATGATCATTATCATTTGATGAGATGAACTAAAAGGCGACACGATGGGGTTCATTCAAAATTTGTGTCAATATGCAAATTTGCATCCACATAGTATATCGTAGCATCGTTGTCACTTGATCACTTGATCACTTGATTGACCGGACTGTCGAACGTCGATGACGCTGCCGGTCACAATGCGCTTCCATTAGGGTACTGAGGCCCGTGGTTTTGCATTGTTGTAGCCAAAAAGTGACGCCACCCCGCTGGCCAGGCGAGCAGAGCATCGTTGTATCTATGCTAATGTATGCATGTGTGTGTTTTCCGTTCAAATTGATGGAGCAACGAAGCTAGTTGGGAGGGGGGTGGGGGAGGGGAGAGGAGGAAGGAACTTTATAGGTATAATTTAAGCCTCAATATGAAATTCTGCAACTTCGAAATGATTGAAGACACTTAAATATATCAAAAATTCACGCCCTTTATAGCGCCGTGTTGAGGCGCATTTTTGAAATTGGTCGTACAGACAAAGAACAACCGGTGAAGACGAAAATTAGCATATCAAATGTGGATGAAAATGGATAAATGAATGCGCTATTTTTCTATTTCGCATTACTTTATTGATCATTGCTTAATTTTAATGCTTGTAACAAGCATCACTGCCAAAGCTTATATCGTACCAGCTTCTCATGTTATAGCCATCCAAATTTCTTTTTTTTTTTGAGGAACTTCAAGCAGCCATAAAGCATCGCTACTACTGATGCGTAGCACTTCAGGAAATAAATCAAACTTAAGCCTACGTCATTGAAAAAATGTCTGCAGACTTTGTCTGCGATGCCCCTATAGCTGATTTTTTTTACAGCGGTAGGATGAAATATTGCTTCGAATAAGATGGAAACGATGCTATACACTTTTCGAGATTACTTTGCTTCTCGTGAAAATGAAGTCTGAACAACTTTTCAAATTCTACTCAATCTACCTCCTTCCCCTTCCTCCCATCACACCCCCCCCCTCCTCTCCCTCCACCCACAACTCTCAATCCGACTGATCTAAAAGAGATCACTACACAAGACAAAGGGCCATTTTGTTGTAGAAACATACTCCCTATCTTAATGCATCGTCCTAATGACCAGTTACTCTCCCTCCTCTCTCCCCCCCCCCCCTCCCTCCCTTTTCACCTAATGCGATTTGTCCATTTCCTCTTCTATTCCATACTAGATGTATATATAGTAAGTCGAAATACGTGAAAAAAGTTGAATACATACAATAATTAAACGAGTACGACAATGCAATCAAATCCGCAGGAAATACACACAACTGCTGCACCAATGCCCCGAATACGTAAAGTTTTTCTTTTGCTCACTGTTCTACGTGGAGCACCACAAATCGCAATTTCATGTTGTGCTTTATATAGACGTTTATTTTTGTCTCCACTATGGAGTCATTTCTGCTTATTTAGTGCAAATCGATAGCATAGCGGAAATGTCCTAGTCAATTCGTCATTCTTCGATCTTCCGGCGAATGTGAATCAAATTCTAAATTCTATTTGATTGTCCGATGATTTTCTGAGTATGCTTAGAGTCGATGCCATTAATCTTACGCTTATTTGCTATAGTCTCCATTTTTTATGCGTTTTGATGTTCGCTAATAGCGTATTGCCATCGACAACCTATTATACATTATTTCTTTTCTTCTCCAATTTATACATTATTTTTCATTTTTTTTTCTCAACAACTAAACACAGTGTGATAAGGAAGTTGTAAATATACGCATCGTTTTCCACTATTTATTTGCCTCAGCGATTATAATATCCCCAATTTTTCAAAAGAAATGTCTTAGCGGCAAGTGAGGGGAGGATTTAAAAGAAGCGAAACGAAGTTTGTTTCTGAGGAAATTTCGAGGGTAAGTTTTCTTGGAAAATTTCTGTTTTCCTGCTTTAAAGCTTTCTTTCAAATTTGGTGGCCGCATTGCAAGTTCAATTTGTCAATAAGTCGTACACTCGACTCCGATGGTACCAATTCGAGTCAACGCTGTTTACCGCTTCCACCTCTTCCAGAAGGGATCTCTACTATGGAGAGGAGAGAGGAAGTGAGAGGGATGGGGGAAGGAACCTTATGGGAGGTGTGCTTCTAAGCAGGGCGCAACGAAAAGCACGTATATTACTAAAACGGTGATATATGCTATAGTGAATTAGAAACAATCGACCGGAAGTTACGCAGATGTTTTTTTGCGTCAAGTGGCAGTTTTTTTTTTGTAGTTGAAGAGTCGTTAGTACGCCTCCACATGTTTACATTGTTCCTTGTCACCTTCGTGCAATGCTCGTCAGGGTCAATTTTCCTTCCTTGTTTTTATAAATTTCTTATAAATGGATGCAAAAACGCAGCTCGCCTCCCTCGTATGTATACTTTGCAAGTCTTTTCTGTCCGTCTGTCTGTTTGTCTGTCTGTTGGTTCCAGTTGGTGAGAGCATAAAGACCATGGTAACTGTGGCAATAAAATGATGTGGAATGACCTTTAGTGACATTTAATACAATTTTGTTGTCGCCAGTCATCTGCACAAATTATTAATTAAAGCTGTCATCAAGTTTAAAACTCAATTTTCGCCCCACAACTTGACTGATGAATTTGTTCGCTCGATCAAATTTTTTTAGGTAAGCACATTAATGGGAACTTTCGCGAGTATATTAAGTATTTGAGTATTTAATAGGCCTTACAGGTTTAAATGCAAAGGCGCATATTGTACTAGCTTCGATGGCATGTTCCCTTATGGCTTAAAGTTTTGTGAAGTTGCTTATTAAACAATCCCAACCTGAAAAATGACCTATGTTTTCAAACAAATTGAGAAATTTGCCAATAAGCTGCTATATTAGACCTATTTTGCAGTTGATTTCGTAAAATGTGCTTCTAAAAAAATATGCAAAAGAAATGGGAAAACACGTCGGGAAAACGAGCATGACATGTGCTTTTTGCAGCTGTATCTATTAAAGCTATTTAAATTCATTCCACAATGATCATAGTTGAGATATTTATTTCTTGTAGGAAGCGTTTCATTTTATATCCGAATCTATCATTTAGGTATAGCGTATACCGGCATAGGTTGAATATTCGGATGGAATGCTAGACGCTAAGGCTGTTGCGCATAATCCACTAATCGGAGAGTGAACCCGATCGGCGTCTATACAGCAAATTGATGAGTGAAATATTAAAGCGGTTGCCTCGCACAATCAGTATGGCGTTTGTTACACCTTTTCACAACACACACAGAGACAATAGTCGAGAGCGATCGGGAAGTTGATGAAGAGAACGTGTGGCGATTAGTATTCTTTGCAATGCGCATTTGTGCTGAATGATTTCCGGGCGAAATTGTATTCCGAATCGACTTTCTTTAGACAATTGTTTAGCGAAACAAAAATTTCAATAATTGATAAATCTCAGATATGAATCGGAATTAAATCTGGAAATTGGAACGACCTGAAATTTTCGTAGAACTTTAATGTACANGTTCTTTGCAGGAAGTGCATCTTCGGGTGAAAAAAGAACGAGAAGGAATTATTGTGGATCACGTTGCGACAATGTGGGGTAAAAACCGCATGGCAACAATTGTTTTGTATTTTCGTTCAAGATGAAGGGAAGGGAAGAAGGAAGCGGGGATGGGGAGAAGGGGGGACTGGAAGAGAAATGGAAGAAATGCTGGTACGATTCCCGGAAATTTCTTTTGTAAAATCATAAATATACGTCTTTTTCTCAGCAAGGAATTTCGATTAAACAATCTCATTGAAGTTGAAACCAACTTCTCTGCGTCCACTCTCCAAGTGGGTTATCAAACTTTTATGAAAGGTGTTGAAAAAAAGTTACTTTTGATTCTGGATATTAACAAAAGCGGTTGTAAAATTTTGGTGGAATGTACCTGATTAGTAAGGAATCCAATGCTTCTTCGATGCCCCCTTCCGCCTTCTCTTCTAAGAATCTTTAAATCAACCTTTAGAATTTAGTGTTAGTCACTATGAGGGCAAAAAATTTAATATTGCTTAAGTTTTCAATTCTCTTCAGTATTCACTGCACCATAAACCTTTTCACCAATTCTTGAGTCCCCCTCCCTTCTCCCCTTCCGCAGAAGGGAGTGTCGTACTTCCCTCTTTTACAGCCCCAGGGGTTCATGCGGGCTGCTTTTTCGGAATAAGACTACATGTATTCGAGCGTGGGCTATTTACAAAATGACGCTTAAGAAGTATGCAAATTTCAGGACGGATGTGTGTCTGAGGGAAAAACAATTGGCAATTCTAATACACTAATATACAGGAACCTGTATTTGAGGATTGTGCTCAATGCGGCTGGCGGGAATGAAGGAGGGGGGAGGGGGGATGGGTGGTTGGTGCTATTAATGCAGTCGGCGTATTTTTAGAATTGATTTGTGTGTATGCTTGGGGGGGGGGGGGGGCTTGCAATAAATGAAGCACGGTAATTCGAAATCTCAGCTACCCACTGTTGAGACAATTCTCCGATATACGCAGCTACTAAAGAAGAATGATTACAATCCATATGACCATCAAAATTTTTTCCCAACTCGACAAAATATTTCAGATTTCCATGTGGATCGCTTTTGTTTCCGTTCTTCATCAAATAATTTAACAACTCTTAGACAATGCACTTTACCAAATTTCTTATCATCGATTATAATGGAACACTTCCGTAACTCATCTTCAAAACTGATCTCCACCTCAATCTCGTTCGATTGATGGAAACATTTTCACCGTTCATTTTTCTCTTTGGGATTTTCCACTTCTTTTGAGGTGTGAATTTCTTGGCATTTTTTTTCTTCATCTTCCTCTTTCTTGTCCTTCGCTGTCCTCTCCTTCTCCCTCCCCCCATTTCAGTTTTCCTTTGCCGCACCTTCGCTCTCCTCTTTGATGCGATATTTGGGTATGTGACATTCCCCTGGAGACTTGCGCAATGTGTATATGTCTATTTAATTTCACAATATTTGATCGGCCGTCGCAAAAATAGTGATGTGATTTCTCTATTGAGTTCATCTCTTCCGCATCGCTCAGATGGCATATCCAATTTAATTTATTCTAAATTCGGATATCTTCATATTCTCGAGACTTACATATATGCAAAATTTAGAGTTATTAAGCAATCGAAGTGCAATTTTGCAAAATGTCGTTTGCAATGTTGCGAAAATAGAGATCGGTTGATTATATTGCAAAAATGTATTGCATTCTAATGATATATTACAGTTGGGTTTGCAATGTGCCATCAGAATGCGTTCAATTTCTCATGAGGATTGTCTTTAGGACGATTGATTATGGATTATGTTACAACAACGCTACGATGCTGCGAAAAATATAGTCAGCTGCGAAAAGTGACTAAGGTCAATATTGATAAATAAGCAGAATTGATAAATAAGTCAATTAAAGGACTGATAAATAAATCAATGAAAGGACGGATAAACAAATCAATAAAAAAGATGGTAAACAAATCAATAAAAATGGTGATAAATAAATCAATAAAATGACTGATAGAGAAATCAATAAACGCGGTGATAAATAAATCAATAAAATTACCATTTTGTTTTCATTTACGTTTCTATCCGTCAGCCATTCTTAATCGTATGTAATGAAGTTCATGCTACCCATCATTTGTCTAGTGGTAACACTGATAAGGATTCATTCTTATCAACAAGGTTATCTATATGGGCTTATACAAATAAGCTATCGCAAATTTGCTTTTGCAAGACGCCTTGTAATGAAGCATATGTCTGTGTGCCCGGGTCTGTGTGTACGTACTGATTGCTCAATTCACAGAACAGCAATGATAAAGCACCTATTGAGGTGCATTCAAAAATATATTTGCATTCTGCATCGACCACTTCAACGTTTTCCAATTGCAATTGAGTTCGTAAAACAATTTTTTTTGTTTCCATAGAAGTTCTTCACGAAAGGTCATTTCTTTTAAAATATTGATGCATTAATGCAAATTTACTGCATACGAATAACAAAAGCGCATATCGTGTCAATTCCTCTGGCGTGTTTTTCAGATCCTTTTTGCATATAGATAAGCCAAGTATCTTCTTACTTAATGGAAGGATGTTGTTGCAAAGCCAACTGATCTCTTTCGTTTTAAGATAGGTCATCTTACATACATAGCAAAATCATTCATAAAAATGGCTTTATTTGATTTTATATAAAATATCTCTATTTTTGATTCTCGACCACCATCGTTTCTGCATGAAATTATAAAATTCACTCACAACTCTACTATCCGCCTTTCCCCTCCTCCCGGCGGNGGGGGGGGGGGGGGGAGGGGAAGGGCCGACAGTTAAATTGGTGGTCGAGAAATTAAACGATTTAGCGATCCCCTAAGGCAAACAAATTATTAACTACAATTACCGAAATGAATAAATAATTATAGAGCACTGATAAAGGATATCGAATATGAATGAAATATTTATGATCAAAATTCGCACAATAAACTTTTGGACTATTAATTAAGATCATCAATATCGATACTGCAAGAGGATATGATACGGACAGTAACTATCTTATGGACTCAAATATTGTAAAGTATTTTTATTAGCAATTAGTTTATATGAATTGCGATAGTTTTCTTATGGGTTTTTTTTTTTGTTATATTCCTTTCCGCCACTTAATTATTTTATCTATCTATTTATTTGCTTTCTTATTTATTTATTTATTTGTCTGTTTACTCATTTATCTATCTATAAGAAAAAAAATGTTTGAGAGGAAATTCTATATTATTTATATTCAAAAGAAAATTTCATATGCCATTTATTCTTACGCAAGATCCCAACAGAAGACTGCAATGTATATATTAGCACACTACGTCAGCAATAAAAAAAGAACCTATCAAAATTTTTTTTGGCGATGAAATTTGAGGAAGCCATCTGTGGCCTCGGTTGCAGAAATCCCTCCGATATTTACCTGAATTCCAGTGGCATGTCCCTTTCAAACACAAATAAGGATACT
>JAARMF010001149.1:38362-49644 GCA_022844705.1 Toxascaris leonina | reverse complement strand
AAAAAGTTAAGCTTTTCAGTTGCACTTTATGGATGAACCAACCCACCAATATGATGGCATCAAGGCAGAAAAATTATTTGAAAACGATGCATTGAAATGAAACTGTTTAACTTAGCAAAACACTCGGCAATTACGGAATTCTCCTCTAAAGCGATTGCCGATCTTGTTAAGCAAATCTCTACTTCCTGCTCCTTTCCTCTGTCACACTTTGCCTTCTCTTGTCTCCACATAGTTTGCAATACCCTCGAAAAGGAATTCCGTCTACCCTCAAAGATCACCTGGAACGATCTTAGAAATAAATAATGCTAATAATGTAAGCATGATAAAAGCAGAAGGAATGCAGTGGTTTGAAGCGATCACTTCCTGTGATGAAAGACATTTTGTAATCAATAATTACCAGCAATTTGCGATGGATTTGCCTCCGAGTGAAGAAGTGATCGAAGTCGCAACGCTGTCGCCATTTGACCTTTATGAGGTCGGATAGTGTGAATATCTGGAATGAGTTAAGACATCTAGAGATTAGTGAGTTTGAAAAATAAGCGAACCCTTCGACAAAAAAGAAAGAACGAGAATGTAGGCGGTGGAGGGGGGGGGGGGGGGGGATGAGGGGTTCTTTACAAAAGGACCGGCCATTGTTTAGACAGAAATTAGGATTGTTTTCGTTTCCTTTTTGCTCTTGAACATTTTCTTCCTGTTCTTTAGTTGTTTTCACTCAACTCTCTTTATTATGATATATATTCTCAAGCTATACTTTACTATTTCGCTTACAGTACTCTTTTCAAATAGAGTGACAATTGCATATTCAATTAGTAGTTTTGTAAGTAATCGGAATTTTTTTAAAGAGAGATTTGGATGGAATTGTAATTTGATGCATTATTTTTGAGGAATTTGGCTTGAGACTTTTCAAAATAAAAATCTCTTTAGGAGTTCATTTGAATTACCATCTTTAAGAATCGTTTTATGTCCATAATGCGACACAATAATTTCGCTGAAAATCGAACTAAGAATCCAATTTTTTCGCCTCTTCTCAGCTCAACTTTTAAGAGGATATATGCCGAAATTTTGAAAAAACGGTGAACGAAGTTTGGCATCATCTATAGGAGACTATATAAAAGAAGGAATTTAGCTGCAAGAAATTAGGTGTTTTATTGCAATTTGCAATTTGCAATTTGATAGCCTTTTTTTAGCACCATAATTCCTCAAATTCTACTACAGTTTCTCCTAGATAATCGCAATATAAATAACATTTATTATTGTTGCATAAATAAACCAACCCGCATCGTATGCTCGCGTTGTTCCTTTGAGAACATCAAGTGAGAGTGCAGCAATTACATCCGCTTGTTTTGCAATTTGGTCTGCTCTTTCTAGTGCTGTAAGCAAAGGCTTATTACCGAGATACAAACTACGATCGCAAGCTATATTCTGCTTTATACCTATGGATAATCTCTTCGATATTAAATTTGATGTAATATTCTCATTTTTCCATTCATCATTCATCACGATTTCATAACTTTCAGTTGTCTTCATCGGTCTCAGCCTTAGATTCAATTCATAACTTTTTATTTTTCGCATCATTGGAAGGTCGAATAAAACTTCACTAACTGCCATCAATAGCACTGTATATATAAGGAAATTATTATTTGCATACCTAGTGAGCCAATCGAAGCAATTAGTTGAGTACCATTGATAAGCGCAAGCCCCTCTTTCGGACCAAGATCCATTTTCTATAAATGTTTTTTAATTATTATTTCAATATTTGTAACAACTTTCTATAAAAATATTGAAGAAGGCAGTAATAGTTGATTTGATAATAGAAATCACTGATGATAATATAAATATTTCATATTAAATAATAATGATCAAACGAGCAAAATTAGCATAATTGCACAAACCTCTAAGTTGTTCTTTTCAAGGACAATACTAGCATCTTCCCATCCGGTTGATGGTGACCACATTTTGCCCTCTCCAAGCATACCAAGTGCCAAATGAGCCAATGGACAGAGATCACCGCTTGCGCCAACACTTCCTTGTTCGGGCACATACGATACACAGAATGCTGCAGAAATTTATGTCGACTACTCAAATAATTAATAATCTTAACTGAATGGAAATGAGCTTTAATCATTTTGATATTTAGCTTATGTGCTGTTTTTGAAGGTGTATGCTACACTCTCATTTTAGCTAGCGATAAGGACATAATATAGCACAGATTAGTACTACAAATGAAATATGCAATCAATTGACCACAGTTGATGCCTCACCCTCTCTCTCCTACTAAATAGGTGGGTTGAAATAATAAACAACAATAGAGTAAGTAAGGTGTGCTAGCTACAGGAGACCTTGTCTTTTTAAACTTTGGATCTNAACAACAATAGAGTAAGTAAGGTGTGCTAGCTACAGGAGACCTTATCTTTTTAAACTTTGGATCCTTAGAAACGTCAGCTTCATACCTCCGAGCAATAAAAGAACTGAATCATCCTTTAGAGCAACACTGTCACCAGTCACTGCTACCTTTCCCACTGGTCGCATCTTCGCCTCCTTAATGACTCCAGGGACAGATAGCTCCAGCATAAATCCTTAAGCTCCGCTCCGAAGTTCTACTGGTGACTTTCAAAAGAACTATTGGCTTTCAGAAGGATATCAGCAAAAGAAAAAACGAAGAACCATTAAATGCGGCGACCAATTTTTTGATGTTGGGCAATGATATGCCACTATAGCCTTTAGCGAGTACATTTATACGAAGAGCGAGTAACATTCGTGCTCGTGACGGCGCAAGTGGCTTACCGTAACCACTTGCATGTGAACGAATCAGATTCAATTGTAGTTGTCTACAATGAGAATATTTCTTCGGCATAATATCAACAAGCATATAAGAATTGGCAGATTATCCTTATCAGTAATGTTGAGATAAAGAATACTGCCGGAAGCGAAAAAGCAGTGTTGTTATAGAACGCAGGAAAAGCGCCTTTTAATTGCGAGGGGTCAGGGGTCGAATTTGCTGTGCAGAAGATATCCTGATAGGCTCAGAAAATGAGGCAGGTTTAGGCCACCAAGTCGGCCTTTTCATTTCCATGGCGATGGCATTACTTTGTGGGGATTAAAATAAGGTTCTGCCTTTACCATTAACTGATCAATATTTCTCGTAAATAAATAATCGAGAAAGTGTAAAGCACAAATAAACTAGTCGTATTCGAGCTTATCTTCGGAGAGTTGATTGAGAGGTCAAAGAAAGGTTGATATTCTAAAATTTTATTTGTGTGATATCAATGGCGTAAAGCTTCACTTAAAGCCTTAAGCATCAGAAATTTGTATGCGACGCTTTCTATTCCGGTTTCAAAATCTCCAAATTTTATCTCAACAACCTTAANTCAGAAATTTGCATGCGACGCTTTCTATTCCGGTTTCAAAATCTCCAAATTTTATCTCAACAACCTTAATATCCATTCAAAATATTCATCGAATTGGTGAATTATTGATCAAAGAACATTAAGGGGGATAGGGGTTATACCACATTAGGGGGGAGGGGTGGTTTATATTACGGTTTTCGTTTTTTAACAGATGAATAGCTTTTGCTAATTTGTGCATTCAAGAGACGATGGTATTAGACTTTGATGAAGTGTCACAATGATACACGAAACGAAAACAAACGATTCCACTAATGAATGGTGGAAATAAAGTGCGATCGACGCAATTCCAGAATTTTACAACAGAAATAGAATGTTTCCGATCAGGTGATATATGACACCTTTCATATGAGATTTTTTCAGCACCTTTGAACTTACCAATATAGCACTCTATAGGCTTTTACATGATAAAAAATAAAACGCTACTTTTGATTCGCTCAATAGTTTTACGATCCCTTTTGCATTAGATGTATATTTGTTCGTTACTCTCAGCTAAGCAAAGAGAGAGTTGATAATTAATCGATATAATATGCATTATAAGAAATTACAACTTCCTTTCCTTAGAACCGTTTTAGCCGAGTGCCTCACATATTTACAATCAGAAATACCCCTAAATTTGCAGGTCGAATCTACTCTAGAATCGATCAGGTATGATTATCTGTCAGGATCCTGTCAGAATTCAGCAACAAAATCCTCGATCATTTTTTGAGCCAATTGCTTTTGCATTGGCAACTCGTCATTAAATGGTTGATCATTGCTTTAATATGCTTAAGCAAGCGGTTGTTCCGGCGGGTGGACAAGCAAAATCGCAAACCTTGTTAGCATATATGACACGCTCTCTCATTGACCACGCATTTACAAACTACACTATGAAAACGTTATCTGGGGGCTTGTTTGACTCATATCTGCGTGAAAGCATGTCTGTTCGTTTGTCTGTGTGTATGTTGTGTCTGCTCGCTTGTCTGTGTGTGTGTCCGTCTGTCTGCTAATTTGAAGCTGAGAAACCACCGACGCAAGCTCCACGAAATTCACGATGCTCACTACACATCGTAGTTAAAGCTTTTTGTGGGCATATTCCTCGTTGACCACTCGATGTCAATGGAATACGCAGAGACAAAAAATTTTATGCGTATTTTGCAGCGATCCGAATTTTTATTCATATTAATTGCTCGGCAGAGAAATAAATCTTTTTCTGGGAAAATTTCATGGATATTAGGATCCTTCACAAAATGAAGCTATCATTTCGCATTGTCATTTTTATTTAATTATTTATTTATATTTGGTTACAAAATGAAAAACCAATTGATGCAATTGAAGGTGATGCAAAAAAGCGCATATTGCGTAAACTCATTTAGCACATTTCAGCATATATTTTTTTCCTCAATTTTTAATATATTTATATATTGCGTTTCAGCTGAAAAAAATTCACTTGTGATGCAAGTCAGTGGGAATGTCGCAATCAGCGTAATTAATTGCACAAAGACGAATCAACATTAACTGCAATCGAATTTTTCTTCACTCATTTATAGCGATTAAAAAAAAAAAAAGAAATCGTATATATTTCACTTTTTTTTCCCAATCGCTCTCGAATAGCTCTATCGTTTAACTAGCTATATTTGAAAGCTTTTTATATTTTATTTACCGAGAAAATTCATACCTGAGACAGGTGACCATTCTGNGAGACAGGTGGCCCTTCTACTCTGAATTTGCATAATTTTTGCAAAAAATCACTCACTTGAGCTTGTCATCCGGTATGCGTACGTTGGCGAATGTTCCAAATCCGGTTGATACGCCATACACAGCTGTAATTTATGTGTTTATTCTCTCGACTATAGACTATTCATAAACTCCAAACGTATTTTATATGAGGGGGTATAATTAATGAATTATGAAGAAATATTTGAAATGGTTGTTTATTAAGAGAACATCCATTTTTACCTGAGTGTTCTTGTACAATTTTCTCGAGTAATGCTCTCGATTTTCGAATTCTCTCCTCTGCATCAATCGATATCTGAAAAATAAAATCTCTCTTCTTTTTTTCTCATTTCTATTTGTTTTCATTTCATTTTTCTTTATTCTTTTATCTTTTTCTTCGATATATTTTATAATCTTGACTGAAAGCAAAAGAAACACTCAATTATCTGCACCTCGATTGATTGACTTCCTAGCGGTAACCTACAGATATGGGCAATATCATTGCACAAGGCGTCTGTCTGTGTCTGTCTGTCGAGTGCTTTCAACCAGTAAAGCAATAGTTGTGAAATGCGATGGATGTGATGGATACATAGAGTGGTTTTCCGCGCGGTTTATTGTTTACCATAATTCAAGCTGATCGGTCAACTCCGCGAGAAATAAAGAAGCCAAAACAAATTATAAACATTTAGTGACCAATTGATTTGAGTTTTCCGTCACCGCAAAAGATCGGATTCTTTGAACAGCATTTTAGTGAACAGTCGGATCAGTTAAATGAGCGATCATTATTCATCTTTCTCATTACTTCAGCATAATTTATGAGACCGGTCGATCTGGTGAGAGAAATTTTAGAGCGCATTTTGTACCAAATTTTCCAGCATGTCTCACTTTTAATTGTTATTCATCGTGCTTGGAGTAATCTTTATGCTTATGAGTCTGATATGCAAATTCCTACAAATTANTAGTAGATGAAGCATCGATAGGGCGAAACCTTTATGACACATTTGCCTTGTTCGCATTTAACTAAATCGGCTGTCGTTAGACTGTTACCATCAAGAACAAGCACTTCGGTTGGCTTCTCCTCGCCCGGAATCACTCGATCGAACTCGAAATGAATCCTGTAAATATATTAAAATATGGACATCCACATTAATGCGCGTGAGGATCGTCCTTTTGTTTAGAAAACTTGGTTTGGGGGCTAACTTTTTGGCAGAGTGTAATCGAACGCCTGTTTTGCATGACAAAGAAATGTGGTATCATAACACATCTCTTCGTTAGGTCTAACACGTGTTATAACTTCTGATAGTAATGCTATGCTCAGTAATGACATACAACTTCCTGATCGTCTCAATCGAGTTGCTGTAATCAAGCGATATTTCCTTTCCGAGCTGGCTAGAAAGTATCATTCGAGCATCATCAGGCTGCTCATATAGATGACACAAACAAAAGATGCAAAAGTTATTTAATATACAAAGTAGGTGTATGACATAATTTAATAATTGTTGTGAAGTTCCGCTACAAATTAATTTCAGGAACTCTCAAGAAAAAATCCAATTTTTAGTTTCATTTTCGTGCCTTTTAAGTCAATAACATCTCAACCTTTATAAATGAATAGCACATCGGTGATAGTAGCTATGTATATGAGTCAGTTTATTAATCACTCATAAATATTAGAAATTTATAATTTGAAGCACAAACCTCTTCTTCATTTGTTGATCGAGTTTCTCATTTATCTGTAGCATCATCTCGTCGTTGCCCCCTTCCATATCATCGCTTTTCATTGCTGCAATTACAGCAATCAATCTTCTCTTACTTGTAACTTCTGCATATATTATACTTAAAAACTGTCGTTTCGAATTATCTTGGTTATTATTTAATAATTTTATTTTTTTACTCAATTTTTATTTATTTACTTATCAAAGTGCTCAGTTATTTATTACCCTTTTTTTCTCGTAATCTGCATATTAAATATTATTGCAATGATTGGATGAATATTTACTGGTGAATGCTTTTATTGATGAATGCCTGATGTCATNGTGAATGCTTCTATTGATGAATGCCTGATGTCATTGATATCATCAATGCCTCAAATTATAGTCCATTGTTCTAGAAATTATATCCCATATGGTCCATTAAACGAATTCCAATCTCGCATGTTTTTCATGACTGATTTACAAATATTTCGATTATATGTATAATTTCTCCAGAAAATGTATTCTTTTTCAATTGACATGAATCCCTTCTTTTCTTGAAAAATTCAATTTCTTTGCGATTTTTTTCAGCTTCACAATGAAGCAACTTTTTGATCACTATTACGATACTTTGCTTATGAGGATTATAAAGTTAGACTGAATCCTTTCCTCTTTTATCTATTTAAGCTTCGATGCTTTTCGCCTTAGCTCTCTCATATATTGTACAGCACATTTAACTCCTTTCCCTTCCTCCCCTCTCCTCCACTCCTCCCTCTCCCCTCCATGCATTTTTTTCTTATTCACCGGTTTCCCTCCTCTCCCTTCTTCATTTTCTCATTCCTATCCCTCATCTTTTCTTTTCTTCTCTGTCGTCCCATTTGGAAAGCAGAGCTTCTCAACGTACTAATGATAATGAAGTCGCCATCTCTGAGTATCGATGATACCGTATCATCCGGATCGAGCAATGAATTGCCAATCGTTCGTCTTATTTCTTTATAGCCAGCTTTAACAGCCGCATTGCTTATAAGCTCAGGTTTCAACTTTGCCAACTTTTTGATCGTTCTTTTTGCCACCTTAAAACATTATTAAAAGTGATATGATTCTCTTATGAAACACTCTTTGCGATGCTTTTCAATCAATACTAGCATACCTTCTACAATTCTATTTACAATAAAATTGCAGGGATGGTGAGGAATGACAATATGGGACATTGAGGAGCGAGCATTAATGATGAAAATGAAAGTTCGATTCCTTCAAAAGACCAACTCAAAATATATTTCCAATTATTCAGCAGGTATGTTTTATCTTATACAATCGCTTAAGAATATATAACTCTAACTACTTAAATGAAATAGAGTTGTTGCTGGCGAATCTGTGCTATTACAGCGAAAAAAAAGCTTTTTTATTATTGTGTATATAAATTTACTTGGATTGTATAGAAGAAGGAATCGAATGAAATCACCGTATTCAATTCGCTCTCCGTTCCTTTCATTTTCATTCCTTTTCTCATTTTCGATTGAAAAACTATGTGAATGTGAATAATAAAATGAAGTACGAAAATTATTTCGAAAAAAATTTTATAGTTTTATTTAATTAGAAAATATTATTTGATTTTAAGTAATTAATTAAGTGACTTACATGATCAATAATGTCGTCCTCGTTACATGCGATCACAATACATTCGGCTCCGAGTTGAACTTGAAGACGCATTTTTTTTTTTTAAATGCTCGTGTTCCTCTGCGGTTATTCAAAGGATTGCTGCAGAAAATTTTCACAATTTGGTAAGGGGATCGACTTTTCTGATTAAGCGTATAATCAAGTTTCTTCATTTAAGTTATTTAGTTTATATATTAACAAATCGATGGAACTCTTTATTTCGATAACGATTCGAATATGCTTATTGAGAATAAATAAAAATTTAAAATTTCATAAAAATCTCGTAAAAATTTAATAAATTTCCTTCGACAATAATTGAAATTAAATGACTTAATAGTGAATACCTTCGGTGNATAATTGAAATTAAATGACTTCATAGTGAATACCTTCGGTAAACATTTGTTTTTCTTTCTCTGAATAAAAATTTGATTGTTCATAGCTTTAGTGGCTAGAATAATAGAGGTTAGCCGATATAGAATAATGATATAGAAATAATGGAATAGATTTTATAGTCTAATTGATAGACATTGGAACAATTTGCAAATTATAAATATTACCCAAAATTAATACAAGATGATAATTGTTATTTGAAATCAACAATAGTTGATCCACGATCATATCACCTATAGCACAGTATCAATGAGCGAAAAATTCTTTAATTAGCTAGACGAAGTTTCCGTATTTCAGATGTTCACTCAATGAATTTCTTTCAATTAAACGCCCATGAACCAACCGTTTATACATCAGATGCAATAGATGCCCATCAATTAAGTGACAATAGACCAGATATATCATGGGATAAACATTCGTTTATCCTGTCGAAGAAAGCTTTAACGGAAAGAATTGCCTAAATATCAGCTATCATCTCTCAAGCTATTCATTAACACTCTTTGTAATATCANTCATTAACACTCTTTGTAATCATCACAATTGAATTAACAAATATATTTTTAAAAAACAATTTTTATCGAAAACAAGAAATTATTTATTAATTAAAGTGAAATTGATGAATAAATTGATTAAAATAAGTTTAATTAAGTGAAATAAAGTAGTTTTCAATGAATGAGAGTATCTTATCGAATGAGCGAAAAGCCATCTAAAAACCGGAACGGTTGAACAAACGAAAATGGTTGATTGATTGACAATGAACAAGATCATCGAAGAGAACGAAAATGATCACGATGAGCACATCTCTTCAAATTTATTTACTTTTTTTGTACGGTCGTAATTTTGTGTTGAGATCATAAGAGCAAACCATTTACCTATTATGTTATTTCTGCATTCAACACTTCAAATTTCAACGTTGATTGGGTCTTTTGAAATAATATTTTAAAATAATTTTGATAAAAATGATAAGATAAGATATGTTGTTAAAAAACAATGAATAATAACACTAAATGAGTTTATAAAGAGCATTTATTTTGTTGGAAAATTGACTTTTTTTTTCATATAGTTGAAAAAAATGCCATCTATCGAATAATTTCCCGATGATGTTGATCAGGTCAGCTAAAGCGTTCAGAATTTTTTCAGGAATTTTTCTGAATTTTTCAATTTTTCAACAAAAATTGCAAATTCCGATGCCATGAGAAATGAGAAGGAAAAATTGTGCTATGAGAAGAAAATTGTAGCTTTATGCCAGAAGATTGCGAGTTGTGTCCAGGTGCGACTGCTGATACGCATTTACAACCTCGTTGTACTTTACCCAGGCGTATTTTGAAATGTATATAATGTTCCCACAGCGTGGATTCCTTCTTACAGATATGTTTGTATACTGATTTTCGTCTCAATATTGCCTTCGACCTTAATTTTGCTGTGACACAGCAACGATAAACACTTCAATGATTGCCATTCTTAGAAGCTCATTGATGTATTCAAACAAAATGAAAACAATTGATCGTAGGAATTAAGTTGATGGCATACCAATTTCATTTAAACGTGTAGATGAAGTTTTTGATGAGTGAATCCACAATTATATATCGCTATTGCAATACTCTCAACGATGATTGCAATGTTCTCAACGATGATTGTAATATTCTCAACGATGATTGCAATACTCTCAACGATGATTGCAATATTCTCAACGATGATTGCAATATTCTCAACGATGATTGCAATATTCTCAACGATGATTGCAATATTCTCAACGATGATTGCAATATTCTCAACGATGATTGCAATATTCTCAACGATGATTGCAATATTCTCAACGATGATTGCAATATTCTCAACGATGATTGCAATATTCTCAACGATGATTGCAATATTCTCAACGATGATTGCAATATTCTCAACGATGATTGCAATATTCTCAACGATGATTGCAATATTCTCAACGATGATTGCAATATTCTCAACGATGATTGCAATATTCTCAACGATGATTGCAATATTCTCAACGATGATTGCAATATTCTCAACGGTGATTGCAATATTCTCAACAAAACGTGCATCTGCACAAAACAATTTTGCAAAAGATTATACTCTCGAAAAACGCAACCTGATCATCTTATCACAAACACTCATTGATTACCATCCATAAATGAATGTGACGATACCGAACGCAGCGATCATCGATCACACCATTCGGCAACTGATAGGATTGAGTATGCTCGTTTATTTCAATGTGCTCACAAATATGGACAACAACAATCAAACCCCTCTTGATTTAGGAAAAACTTTTTATGCTTTAATATACGTTAATTCAAAGTTTCGCTTTTTCATTCCAAGAAAGTATGCACTTTCCTCGATTTACTAATATATTTTAGTTATTTGTTGATAGATGCTTATAAAGCAAAAATCTGATTTAAATATTCCAGTAAGCACTCACTAACTGTCTAAA
>JAARMF010001149.1:17674-30532 GCA_022844705.1 Toxascaris leonina | reverse complement strand
CTCTCCCTTCCCCCCCCCCCCCCCCCTTCCCTGTAAAGGGTTAAAACCAGATCAATAAGAAGAGTACGCAAACTCGAATTTGGTAGATCAATTCGAAAGATGATACTTATGATCCTCGTTTAGTGCACATCATATTCGCTCGATTTCGTTGCCTAGCGTAAGCGGCTGCTGAGTTGAAAGTATTCGACAGATAAACCAACGTACACATACTAGACATTTGTAGAGGTATATGGAATTAAAGGTGTATTATGTTCTCAGGTATATATAGCATCTTTTCTCTTAATACCGTAACGCTTGCAATAGAAACCCACGCCAAGTATTATTGCTCCCCTATTGAATTCATCATATTATCATGAATTATAAAGAAGACCTTCTGAACGTTTGTCGATCGCGAAAAATCTCTATTCATTTAGTAAAGATTATGACAGTACAAAACCAACGGTGCATGGTGTGATGGCGATACCACCTCGAATATTATAAGCAGCGGTCGATACGTCGGCGAATTGTATCTTTCTTGGATTCGATGGATCGCACAACGGATCAGTATGCTCCATTTCCTCTACATATCTTGTAAGCTTTATCATCTTGTAAGCCAATTTCAATAAGCTTCATACTAGCTTCATACTATTCAGCTTCTTATCATCTATTCGCATATTAATCGAAAATTTTAAGGCTTTAACTGCAAAATTACGGATTGTTCAGATGTTTCTTATTCACATGTGTCTCTGATTATTGCATCTCGCACTCATCAAGCGCAAAGAGGACTCTTTTAGCAATCGTCCCTTTCCTCTTCTTCTACAAATGCTGCCATATGCCTAAGATAGGGCAACTTCCGTCTTCCAACTTAAGTCATAGCTCATATTATAGATGGACATCTGATCATTTATAATCCCAGATTGTGGGCCAAAAATATTATTATTTACTATAAATATTTAAAATATTAATAAAAATTATATTGTCCATTCTATTTTAGCAGTTGAGCAATAAAGGTTGTCATATTATTACTCGTCTCCAATATTCTATTTTAACACCTATTTTGAGCCTCAAATATAAAACCTTTTTGAAATCTATAAACATATAAAACTTTTTTTAGTATCCATGCTCAGCTTTCGAAAACTGCTTTTATAAGATATTGAGAGGTAATTGATAGGTTGTGGTTTCCTTTTGCTAATATTGGACATATTGGGACAAAATTGGACACGTTAATGTCATAATAGAATTCACCTCAGTATCTCCAATATGGTAAATATACTAACCTGAAAGAGTTGAAGTTCCGTGAATGATCTCTTGCTCGGGTAATGCATCATCATCAATATTCACTTCATGAATGCTATGCATCTTTAACGAGACAATACAATTTAATTTCCTAGGGGAATAATTAATGTACTTAATAACTTGAAAACTGAATGAATGAGCGAAATGTTCTGTCGTAGTGAATTGTACCTGAATCGTTTCCGCTGCTATTTTCAAATGAACTTTTTTCACAACTTTTCAATTTTTATAAAAAAAAATTAAACAGTCAGGAAAAATTATTTCCGTAGAAACTTTCCTGAATGTTTTTTTTAATTTTTAAAACCTTGTTAAACCGTATTTAAACCTTATTTAAAACCTTATTAAGTTGAAAAAAATTCCAATATTTTACCTCATCATCCATAGAAAAGCATAATGTACACATTTGCGATTTCAATGAAAATAATAAAGGCAATAAATGAATAGCAATTATTTCGACAATGAATAAGAATATTTTTGGTGAATTTTAAAGAGTGCAGAATGAAATTTATGAATGTACGAATGAGATTGTTCAACGAAATAATCATCAATGACATTCTTCAAATATATTTATTAATAAATATTTTTCTACTTGACGAAAAATAATTATAATTTTTGGTCGACTAAAGAGCAATATTGCGATTTCCGGTTAGCAGATCGATACATAAATAATTTAAAGTGATGAGGAAATTTAGCGATCGTTTTCTTTTCTCTTCTTCTTTCTCGTTTTCTTTTTTCGACCATTAAAAATTCTCTTATATATTTTATTTCAATCATAAATAGGTACGAAAGATATGGAAATGATCTAAATTTTAGTGTTATATTTTTGAAATTCTTTTCAACGGCATAAAATTAGTGAATATGACAATTAGATTACAATAATATCGCATCAAATACTGAAAAATAAATTCATTTTGACAATCGAATCGATGCACTTTAAGTGTCATTATTGCTTTATATTTAAACTTTCTTATTTCGTTTTGCATCGATGATGAAATATTTTTTTTGAAGAGACGAATAATAATTTTGCAATAATTATTCATCAAATATCGCTGAGAAAGATTCAAAATAAAAGAAACTGATGAAATCGTAGACGAGGCTCAGAGTGTTCAAAATGTTCAAGCTGCCATATCCAAAACCTCTTTATAATATTTTATAAGGATATTAATTCAATCGGTAAATGCAATAAATAAAATCCACAAAATATTCCACAATTTTTGGCTCAAATTCGGTTTAGTTGGGTATAAAATACTAATGATCAATAATAACCTGAAAGTTGTAGATAATCAGAATAGAAACAATGGCAATTCAATATAGCTGGAAGAGAGAAAACGGCAATGCAACGGTTTTTTACGCTATTATGGGCATTCATATCGATAGCCAAGAAAAACAATTACTCGAAAAACAATGGTGCACTTTGAGCCTAAAGAGATTTCTATAGTCAGCTAACTACTTCACGGAAAATAATGCCAATCTTATCGTTCGTGTTCCATCACCTAAATAAAACGACACAAAACTTTCGCTTTTCCCACTGAGACTTATTCAATTCGGATGAAATCACTAGGCTTTATAGGTTGGTACACAAAGGTAAAAAGGCAGCTGTAATTTCATAGATTCCCTTATCGATGCAGCTGACAATCATGCTTACACATGGCTGTTGTGACCGAATTTTCGGGACGCCTGGTGGTCAGCCTTCTGGAGATCCGTTGGGAAATCAGCCGGGGATCGAACCCGGGTCTCTTCGCTTAACAGCCGAAGGCTCTATCGCTGAGCTGCCGATCTCTGTAGGTTGATATAAG
The DNA here is from genome assembly GCA_022844705.1 of Toxascaris leonina. Classification (NCBI taxonomy): domain Eukaryota; kingdom Metazoa; phylum Nematoda; class Chromadorea; order Rhabditida; family Ascarididae; genus Toxascaris; species Toxascaris leonina. The sequence continues at coordinate 27,464 of JAARMF010001149.1, read as the reverse complement.
AATCACAAATCTAGACTGCCTTGCTAAGGTGGTCGAGAAGACTCATGTCGACGAACAATCACAACTGGAATAGCAGTGATGCAGCTAAACATTTTTAGAGAGCTTGTAATTCCTTTCATTGGAGCAATACTTAAATAAAACATCTGAAAAGCACCTATTCTGCTCGATGAAGCATTACGGCTTATTAAAGCAATTAAGAATTTTGAGAGCGAACATTGGTAACTAGTATGCATTATGACCAGCTATGGCCAGTATCAACCATAAATATGGCCAGTACCAATAACCAGTTGGTCAACGTTGTTGACGCTCTAAGTAACGTCCATCGTAAAGTAATTACCTAATGACTAGTAAAAATTAATTCCCCATATTTGCCAATATTTGTATATTTAATTGATAGATTTGTAAGCTGTTGGTAGATATAAATCATGCGATATAAATTTTTAGATCATTTTTGCTACCATCGTAGTGGTTGGGATCCAACGCATTTGGTGCACTAATTAAGGTTAAAAGCAACGTAACCAATGCAAATATAGAGTTATCAGTTAGAGGTTTCGTTTTCAGTAACTTTTCCGCCAGGGAAGTGGCAATCTTTAACAAGAAATAACCAATATGATTAAATACACCAGATGTTTTGCTTCGATTCAGAGGTAGAAGCTGGCTGAAAGCTTATAGTCAACTACAAGAAATACATAACAAAACAAAGTATTTCGACTATGCATCAATCTCGCGAGGGTTCAACACTCTTACTTCCTTAACTTCAGAGGAAGGGGGGGTAGGGGTGGATAGGCAGTGTAAGGGCTATCTTCTCAGCGTCATTCTGATTCACAATTGAAGAATCAACAGCTCAAAAGCGCGAAAACAATTCATTTATTCGAGTTTTATGAGCACGAACTAAGAGATAACGAGAGGTACATCTCGACACAGTTTTCAAAGGTTAAAGGTCATTCGGAATATTTAGATAATTTCGATGCAGAATTTTCTTCATCATCAAGCAATTCTGAAAAAAAAAATCAAAATCTCAGTAAGTAGTGATGATTTGAAGTCGAGAAAAGAATTTGCACCATAACTATCTAAAATCAATGATTGTAATCGAAATGACTTTCATTTGTTCGATGACCGTTCGGAATTCTATTGAAATTGTTTATATTAAAAAAATATCGACCTTGAAAATGATCCCGGTTGAAGCAAAAAAAAACCTCACAAAAAACATCGACAAACGGAAATAAGTTGGTAAAAACACCAGAAATACCGCTAGGCAATTGAAGCTCTATTAATATCGGTTTAGTAACTCTTCTTTCAAAAAAAAAATTTCCAACATGGCGATGGAAACAAGCAGTAAACTGGAATAATAATATTACACGCAGAGGAAAAAACAATTTTTGGACAGCAGTAGTCAGATGAACGAACAATTCACAGCGCCGTAATCGAATAGAAGGCTTATGAAATATTGAAAAATGCAGATTATTTTATTCTCAATCTATTTCAGCGGCAAAATAAACTAAAAAATACTGCAGAACTTAAAGGGATAAAAAAGTATTTCCAATGATAAAAATTTCATAGAAAAGCTCTTATTCCAACGTAAATATAAATAAGGATAATAAATATTTGTAGTATTGCAAGATGGATCTTTGCAAATGTTTGTAATATCACCGAAGTGGAAAATTTCTTTTCTATGAGGCCAATTCCACCATCAAAATGCTCATTTTGGAATATCATTCTTCAATAATGCCACGAGCACTTTTCTCTCCCAATTTATTAGCTACCTGAAATGTCAAAAATTTTATAAACCTTTTTCGAATTTTCCCACTATTTTCGAACTTTCCAACTTTTTTCCAACCTTCCAGCATGTTCCAACTTTCCAACTTCTCAATGTGAGCATAAAAAATTGCCTCTAATTCCTTCAAAAAAGCAATTTTCCCATTCATTTTTCATAGCCGAATAAAAAATTAATGCATAGCAAAACAAAGACAATAAAAATCAAAATACACATATAAAACTAATAAAACAATGATGGACAATTGATTAATATTATCCTTTTTTATATATAAAATAACAAATTGAGATGTTTGTCTTGCATTTCCGTTCGATTATTGTCGCTTCTTTGCACGTGTTTCCTCTTTACGAAGTTTTTGACGTCTCCTCTCCTCCTGAAATCACCGAATTATTTCTTCAATGAAATGAAAATTAAGCAAATAATAATTTCGAAGAATAGGTGGCGGGGGGGAGGGGGGGGAGAGGGAGGAAGGAGGAAGGATGAAGTCCAGAGAGAAAAACGACGAAAAGATGTGTTCCCCATCCTTTCATGCTTCGATCAATCATTTGAGCATATAAGATTCTGTTCACTTCAGAAGTGTTTACGATTTCTTTCATCTCATTTGAATATGAATATTGCTGTTTTTTACAAATGGTATTTAAGTTCAACGATCGCTTTATTATTAAGTAATATTTATATATTATTGAAAATTGAAAGCAATTCTCATTATATATTGTCGAAGATCGGGAAAATTTGCGAAATTTCTGTGAAAAGGATGTGGTCCTCTCCATCAACATATAAACTGTAGTCATTTATTGTTCATTCTTTTGATAATTCACTTATTGCTACCCATATAGACAAGTCAAAGTATATAACAAAAAGCATCTAACATAATGAACTATTCAATTAATCACCATTAAAATAGACAAACGTATGGAAACAATTCGACAAAAGAATAAATTCGTTTTTTCGTCGGTCAAAATTGGTCATTTGCGGTTGCCGAATTTTGGCAATTAACTACTCAGCAAATAAAAGAAATCGGCTATCACCAATTCTCAACAACATCTACCATTCTATTTCATCACATAAATGTTATTAATTCGATTAAAATATTTATGAAAATATTTTTGCACTTTTTATTCGAAAACTGAAATAAAAATAAAAGCAAAAATCAATTTTAAAAAAAATGATCAAATGAATGAAAAACCTTTTTCTCGGCAATAATTGCGTTACGAAGTTTCCACGATAGCAACGCACTAATAAGTAACAAAGGAGAGATGGCAAGGAATAGTGCTGCAAAGAACGACGTCGGATCATCGGCTGCCCAAATTAACACATTCGCCAATTTCTTCATCAAATATTCACTTGTACCTTCAAACATCTAAAATTAAAGAAATTTTAAAATTCAATCAATGTTTTCGGGTTGTAATTAATTCAGAGCGGATCAAAAATGACTCATTACTTATTAGATCATACCTAGTTCATCAGCCCTCAATTCGCATTGACTCAGTTCATCTACGAAATAACCCTAAGCGAGATGGTGGACGTCAAAATGGCTAATGCTCACCACTGTAGCGATTATCACGACCAGAGTTCATGGGAAAATAGTATGGAGGCGGAAATGACTGACCCATCATGCCACTCACTGCTGCAGCATATCATAGCAATATCCCATTCTACGAGAACGGATGCCGATATCAACCAAAAAACCAGCTCAGAAATAATTTTGATTAGATATTCCTATCAATGCCATAATTTAAAAAATATATATATATTCTTCCCTTGCATCAGAAATCTTACCCCTGAAGAAATTCAACTTGCTGGGAGAGGGAGGGTGGAAGGGAGGCAGAAAGAACACAGCGGGGTTGGGGGTGGGGACGCAGAGAAGCAGTTTTTGGCATGGTCATTTTCCCCTCTAAATTTCACATAATATTTCAGATATGCGAAAAATGAGAGTTCGGCGGACTTATGCACCGAATCATGAAACAAATAATGAGTAACGATATCGATTCTATAGTCACCTATTTAGCAATGAGTTATCTATTTATATGTTTCAATTTGAGAGTGCGAAATCGCCCCTCTCACAATAAAGTAGAGCTGGTGACCGCGTAGTGCTGCACGATTCATTACCCACTCGAAAAGTAAATGAACTTCACTGAAGGGCTTTTATTTGCGAGGATACGGTAACTTTATATTCTCTTATCCAATTCTATCAATTTAAAGCCTCTGCTCTCTACTCTTATAGTCGCTCCGTGACTATACCGTAACCATCCAACAAATACAGTACTTCCGATTATTACCTAAATAAAAAGCGTCCCTCTTACTGTACTACCGTAACCCATATCAACTACCTCATAAACATTTCCCCACCTTATAGTTATTCATTCATTCAAGTCATAAATGCGTCAAAGAATAAAGGTAAGTGAAGTGATGCAAATCGAGTATCGTATTCTTTACGAATAAACGCCCATATTAAAAGCATTTTTTTTACTCGAAAAACAAACAATTCAATACCCTAAGATAACTGCTTGAGTTAATTCGATACAGTAATATAAGTGCATATAACGACAGCAACTACAATGGGACGCATCACATAAAAATCCATCAATATGCATAACTTCCGCAATCGGAGCTTCTTCTATTAGCTTAGCTTTTGCAACTATAGCTTCTTCTATTAGCTTACAACCAATCGAATGTTCACGAAATAATTATTTGGCATCAAATAGAACGAATGCATAATGACGATTTAATTTTTGAAAGAATAAAAAAAGAAGTTTAATTACAAAATCAGAAATGATATTTGATGATCGGAGGTTATTTTTCATTAAAAAAAAATAACACCACGAAAAAAATCATCAAATAAGACTATGAAATAGAGAGAGATACAAAGATAGAAATAAAAATTCCACAACATAAATGGGAAAGAAATTCTCTCAGAAGCAGATATGTCATCTAAATTAGTTGAATAAGATAGTGCTGATAATAGGCTAAAACTATGAATTCGCTTCGTTAGCCTTTAAATAAGCAGCGAATATAGCTTCTGGCTTATTCAGCTACAATGAACATGGCTCCCTCACCCTCTCTGCAAAATCTTGCTTACTCAGAACACAGCTAATTTCTAACTTCCAACCTTATAAGACGTAAATAGCAACGATACTCTCTATATGTGCATTGAGAAGATTTGAAATTCACAAATTCCTCAAAAAATTCAACGAATAAATATGTGGATTTCAATTAGCTTTTATGATAANCAACGAATAAATATGTGGATTTCAATCAGCTTTTGTGAAAAAAAAAAATTTGAGGACACGATTAAGCGACTCAAAAATTTCGATCAAAATTAGTGCGCATAAAAAAATATTGCTGTAAGAGAGGGTTTATTCACATTATGTTCAAATAATATACATAAAAATTCAGATGTTTAGTCGCTCAAAGATGCTCAAATTCCCCCTCTCTCCTCCCCTCCTCCCCCCCTTCCCCCCTTCCTCCAGAAAAAAATCCCTAAACAATTACTAAGCACTGGTATTATGAAAATAATTTGGTGGGAAATCAAAACCGTCAGGTAGATCGGCTCATGAAAAAAAAACACCTTAGAATAAATTTATCCATATAATGCAAAAAAAAAAAAAACTATGAATTTGCGTTTGTTGAGAATTCAAAAAGATACAGTGTGGTGAAAAATAATACCCCCCCCCAAGTTTATAACCCCTCTTCTCTAATTTCAGTTCTTATTATTTATTAAAAAAACTCGAATATATTCAAAAATAAGTTAGCTAATAAAAATTTCTGATCGAAAGCAATCCTGCAATTCTAATTCTCTCAATATTTAATATTCTTTTTTCGCGTTTGATAGTTAAACGATGATTTCAATGAAATATTAGCATATAAATAAGCTTATTTACTAAAGCAAATTTAAAGCTTAATTAATGATAGATCAAAGCTATCGATAGGTGAAAAAATTAAATCGAATTGATCCGATTCAAAGAGAAGAAGCAACAATTGATCGATGCAACGCTTATCGATTCACAAATAAAGCGCTCAAATAATTGCAAAAATATTGGCAATTAAATAAATAAAATTGCATATAATCAAATAGCACTTTCAATAATTTAATATTCACTCATTATGTGGGTTTTTTTTTTTTTTTTTTTGCAAACAAAAAACTTCACCTCGAAGATAATGAGAAAATCTTGCGTTGCGCTACGACATTTGCGCCTCCATTATTTTTAACACTATGAACGGATCGGAGATTTTTCCACTCTAATATACTTCTATTACTCATTCACCTTTCAACTCCTTCTTCTTTCCGTTCATTAGCAAAACCTATTCAAGTGATATTTCATTGATTCCACACTTCACCTAACTTCCCTCATTTTCTAATCTCAAAAAAGTCAACAACAATTTTGGATAAACAAGGCCTATGACCTTTTAGCATATGCCATAACCTTCAAACAGGTGCAGTTTGTTTGAGAGAGTTCTGTGGGAATCATCCCTAGAAAACAGCTTATATTTTAAGCTTAAATGGTTAGTCAGCAATGAGAGAGATACAATTTATGAACTCGTATATAGATTATAAGAGACTAAATAAGACATTATGTGAAAGCTCTATCATCTACTTTGTAAGAGGTGATAAGATACGATGATTTATATTGTTGACGTGAACGTGAAGATTGCTTTAAATGTTCTTGTTGATTTCAGGTTGCTTGTAGAAAAATAAGAAAGTTAACACCTGAGATCAAGTCAATTACCATACAAATATATAAATAAACTTATATCAAATGGTTATACTTGCAGCCAGTTAGCTGTCATTCTTTTTTCTACAATTAGATTACTCATCTGCTATACAATAGCGTAGCCTTCTTATTGCCTTTAGTATTGAATGATCGCATCATAGATCCATTCAATCTCATAAACGATGGAATAGCCATGAATAAATATTATTTTCATGTTTTCAATAAAGGACATAAGGTGTTAAAAAACGACTCTATATTCATCTTATTTTGAACCTATTCAAAGCAAATAGCAGCATTCAGTGTGCATTTCAAGCACAACCCCAATAGTTCTTTATAAAATCTTTCCATTATTTTTCACCTCAATTCTTTTTAAATTCCGTCTTGACATATCGGATCACCCTCTCCAACACTCTAAGGATAACCACATAATCAGTGGAATAGAACAAAGTATATACTAGAATAATGAACATTGTAATTGCCACTGAAATATACAAATCCAGAGAAAAAAAAAAGAAATTCCGCAACTAATCACTCACGATATCAATTATCAAATCTTTACATCACAACAGAAGCATTAACAAAGTACAAAAGCCATGGCATATATAAAGAAGTAGCAGTTTAATAAAAAAGGCCACTCACTTCCATTTTTTTTTTCATTCAAACGTCAAAACGGCTAAAAGTGAAACTGAATGGAGGAAGAGTGCTGCATCATAAGAACATTGCGGTCTCAACAAGAATTTCTCGATTACGATAAAATTTCCCACTTTCGCACTACGAAACTTTGTCCGTTATTGTTGTGTTAGTTACATAGAAGAGGTCATTCCATAATTTATTCTATCGTTAAAATTGACCTTTCAAGAGAGTAAAGGTCAAACCCCTTACGTTTGTTTCATCGCATCGAAGTGTTTCCTCATCGTCTCCTTTCAAAGAATGAGACAAATTCTCTCAGATCATCTCTTCCCCTATTCGAAACAATACGAAAAATTAAATCTGATGCGTCCCTGAGCAAATAAAGCTGCTACATCTACAAAACAGGCAAGAAATAAAACAAATTATAAGTCATCTGTAAACATCTCGCTTTCCAATTGCTTCATGAAACTATATCGTCAGCAAATAAAATAATAAACATAAAATCCGGCTCATATGGCTTCACGCCATCCTTTCTGTCCCCTTCAGCTTTATCGAACCCTTCTCCCCTCCCCCTCTCTCATTACTGACTCGAAATCAAGCTTTCACTGTGCATTTTTCACAGTGATATGGAAAGCAGATGAGGCAAGCAGACGACCCAAACTCGAATAATAATTCAGTCGACGATCGGTTGCAATAAACGTTTTCCAGAAGAGGATATGCGCCATCTGAGCCAGCAGAGAGCGTTGTCCAATAATTGTTTTATAGAATCCACGCAATAGTCGATACGTCGAATAGGCATCCAAAAATATCTCGAGCAAATCCCATGTCGTCAATTTCAGCGATGGACAACACCATTCGTCAAGTGGCTTCAACTCCCAACGCTTCTTGTATACATACCTGAATTATTACACTCATTACTGATGTAATGAAGAAAAGGAAAAAGGTGGAAGAAAGAGAATGGCCAGGAATGATTGCAGGGAGAGGATTACGCAAAGTCTTCGCTTAGTTTTACGATCATTCAAAATTCGATCGATTGGCACACCTTTCCTACTGAACCATACTCCTTCCGCAACTCCCAGAAAGCCATTTCATTGATCACGATAGCTGGGATGACCTCATCCTTGATCATATGACCTTGCTGTTTCTGGTCAATAAGTGTAAACGTGAAAGTAGCAGCATAGCTGAGTAGCTAGCAATGCTAGCAATAGCTAATATGACTAGCTGTAGTACTTCTCAACGATAACAAATATTAGAAACCTGCATGTAATGCATTGACTTTGCTGTCCAAGAGGCGCATTACGAAGCCATCGTTCGAAGCAACTCGCATGAACCCATTTTATCGTACCGGAGCACTTACATGGGCATAGCCATTCGCCTATCGTTTCCTCCGAAAAGCAAAACTTGCATGCCTAAAATATATTCGTTCATAAATGGCTCTTAGCTAACCAAACAAAATAAATGGCTTTCACATTCTGAATAAAGAGATGCACTCGGATACTTCAAGCTATAGCTAAGCTAAAATAAACTATATCAGTACCAATGAGGAATTTTCTAAGTCTCAAATATTTTTCCTCGAAAAATCGATTAAAAATGCAACAAAATATGATAAATGAAACTATGATACACTAAAATATTTCTTTTTCTGATAAAACAAAAAATAAATTGGGAAATAAAGAAGCGAAAAAAGGCGACGGGGAAAGAATCGCTGTATTCTCAGTGCCATTTTTCAATATTCCTTTATTATTAAAAATCCACTCCAATATTACAAAGAAACGCAATATCCACAAAGAAGTGTCATCATTTCTTGAGCAAATCGAATCACTACACAACCAAACAGCTTATTTATATAGTTCCCTTCTAAGAAAGTTAGAGCAAGCTAATTGGGCACCCTTAGTATTACATATCACCTAATCCTCTTATTACCATTTATGAAGAATCCTTTCTATTTCCCAAAATTGGCAAACTCTGGGCATTTGGGAAGCCAATAAAAACGTTCGCATATGCAAAAAAAAGATGATTGAGATGTACCGTACAACCTCGAAATAAAACCCCATTCACATGGATATAAGCCTCCTTCCGTTGTGGTTATGAACTCCTTCGCTTGGTTTATTATGGGTTCTATTCCTCAACTACCCATCAGGACTAGTTGGTGCCCATACACTGAAGGCGAGATTGCTGTGAATGATTGAACAACCCCCTTTTCACGAATCGTTTCGTGTTCCATTAAGTCAAACATTGGGCAATTTTGTTTGAAAAGAGACAAGAGACAATTCAAAAATGTATTCAATTAATAGCACTCACCCTTCCCTCAGGGCTTTCGTCGTCCATATCTTTGGTATCACCTTCATTATGTCCCAAATCGATAAGATCCGATATCGGTTCACTTTTACCCTCCTCCACACCGTCCGATATCATCGCTTTTCTTGGAAAGTATTGTTTTCAGATTTAGGAGGGTCTATTCACAACCTGAAATAGTGAATCCATTTCAATATCTTCAAAATAAAACAAACAAATATACACATATTCCTCATTGAATCATTGCAACCCCAGCTGAAATTTGTAGAATAGATGATTATATCAACATATATGTCATAGTTCTGCAATTGGAAAGACCTAAATTCACCACCTCTTCCCTTCCTCTTCTCCTCTTCAAGCAGTTATCCCCCCCCCCCCC
>JAARMF010001148.1:35142-50899 GCA_022844705.1 Toxascaris leonina | reverse complement strand
CTCCAAACTTTGTAACTTCGCATATTTCCAGCAAAGTTATTTCCGCTGACTCAACATAGACTTCGCGCACTAGTTGGGCTGTATAAAGTAGTTCGCGCGGACTGTTTCATTGGCAAGAAGCTTTTCCGCGCTACTTACTAATCTTCATCAGAGCAGTGTGGTGTCCATGGGTCTGCATATGTATACGCTTGACTATGCCGTATCTTCAACAGTTCATCCGCTGAAACTAGAGTTACAAGACTTGTCGGTTGTGATAGGTTGATCTGTTTGATCCTCTATGGTGGTGAAACGAGGTATAGGCAAAAGTTCGAGCGCACTTATGCCGGTTGGATTATTTAAAATTTGAGCTCGTTATCCAGCATGTTTTAATTTTCATCATTAGCCTGAGAAGTTGGCAAGGGGTGGAAAAACAGAGATTCCACCACCCTATCTGGCAAACCCACCATGCGCGTATTTTCCGACAGCTTTGCATACAATTTGAGGGGAAAAAAACGCACTTTTCGATTCACGACGAATTAAAGAAGTGAAAAAGTATACCGGAAGAGGTGAAACGAGAAACGTTTTTGCAGCTCTTTTTATCGGGCTAGCCGGTGTTTTGAAGTGCCGCTGCTCAGTGAAAAATGTACAAAAGTGCGCTCATATTTGGACTGAGCCGCGACTATTCCTAGAGAAGCGCTCTAAAAAAAATATGCTGTTCAAATCCACTCGGTTGTAAATTACGAGCTTGATCGATTTTGAATGCGGCTAATCCATTCGCAGCATATCTATATATGATGAACCATACTTGATTATCTAATGCTTTCGTTGAAGTTATTTCCGGCGAAATGAAAGGTGTGATAAGTTAAGTGCGTTTCTATGTTGATCATATCCATCAAATTTCATTGCTCAAGCACTCGGATCTGCAGAGTTCACGCCGCCCGTGAGACGGAAAAACACGTTTGCAGTGAAACATACAGAAATGATCTCTCATAATTTGCTCGACAAACGCAAAATTTTGAAACTTTTATGAAATGATGCGGAAATTTGGAAGTGTAGGGAAGGTTTGCGCATTTCACAGTACGCCACTTTTCCCTTTCTTTGTTTGAAAATTCACTTTCCTATGCAACAGAACGGCTAAAGCAAAAAGTTGCCTCTTCTCTCTCAGCTATGTTCACAGAGGGATGTTGTTAGAAGATTGCTGCTACTTTTATACTGTTGTTCGATTTTGCCTTGCAATTCGCAGTATCACATAATGTCTGTGTATACGAATGTCTGCGTCTGTCTTTGTAGTGGTTTCAACGCGGAAGACCTCTTCCAAAAGGGTTTTACACGTTGACTGATCAACCGCGAACAAAGTTATGCATATTTTAAGGCGTGAAAAGATTGCACGCATTTCGTAGCGGTTGAATTTCCGATGAATAGCGATCAAACTACAAAGAATGAACCTTTTGTGGACTATCTGTGTGGTTATCGAATTGCTCAAATACAGAGGCATTATTTTGCCTGCTTTTTATTTGCTACTAACTTATGAGAATGGTTAATGAGCTGAGCGAGATGCAGAAGCACGTATCGTGCTTGTTAATATGGCACGATGCTCCACCCGTTATCCACTTCGGTCTTACCAAAATCTCTTACGCATATATAGGTCTACTCGTAAACCAGCGGTGAAGACGAGATGTTGAGCAGTTGCTTTCACACGTCAAATCGGAATTGACCTATTTATGTTGTTCCATGGAATGCAAATTTGCAAACTCCCTTAAAAGCACCACTTCATTTACAAATTCATCAGAAATTGCGCCGTTTGTCGCTCATTAAATTGTGAGTGTGAACTCTGCGAAAAAATTTGCACCGGTCATTTTTAATATATCCCAACAGGTGTCGTCCTGACGGGTAACGTTTTGAACATCCAAAATTGCCATCGAATTTCTTCTACCCCATCCACTGCCCAATTGTGCAGTCGCAAAAGTGTCCAATTTCAACGTGTTCGATATCTCCTCGCACATTGACTTTTTTATGGCGTTGCATGCATTCTCAATGGCTCCTTTAATGGCACCGAAACTCATCACATCCGTCCACGCAAGGAGAACAACCTCATCCCATGTTCTGAATTATAGGCACAACGGATCATTACACGAATGTGCACATATTAATGCACCAAAATTCTCAACTTTTTAAAGAACGCGATACATGCACAAAAGTTTGAGGGGTTTATAGATTACAAACAAAGAATACGATCGTTGAATGAGACACCTCTGAGGTGAACTAGCAGTCAGATTGTCGATTATTTTGTGACAAATAACTGTTGAGATCATCGATTACTCTGTAAAAGATGACTGTTAATGTGTTTACAATGTTTAACAAAATTACACTGTTAGCGAACAGTTGTTTTTCATCAGAGAATAATTTTTTTTTCTTTTTCAGCTGTTATCCACTCGACCAACATCTCTATTGCAAGACGTGCAACGGGAAACGACTAATAGCACTCTCTCGGGCCGCTTAATCTCTTGCGTACTGAAATATTCTTGTACGGAGATGATGTGTGTGTGTGTGTGTGTTTGTGCGTGTGTGTGTGTGTGTGCATTTGGTTGCAAGTGTATCCATTCGATGCGTTCAATAATGGAAATCTTGCTTTCCTGCTCGAAATCATGCTTCTTTTCATGAATTTTCTCGCAAAGAAATCTAGTATTTTTTTCAATTTCCGTTTTCTGCATTTTGCGTTATTTCTTTTGTCTTCTTCAACCTTACTAGCTTCATTCGAAATCCTCCTAGTTGCAATCCATAAATTGCTTTTTGCATATTACAGGGCTAATTTTAGTTGTAGTAAACCTAAAGAGTTTTTTCTTCGTCTATGAACTATCTCTCTCAGCATGATCGTAACGATTGCACTGTTCCAGTCTCATTGTTGTTTCATCGACGAATTGCTGTCTCGAATTTCTTCGAGTTTCGCCGCCAGTAAACGAACACAATTATAATACTTTTCATATTTTAATGCAGAAATATTCGCTGATTATTTTTTTTATGAGTTGAGTAAACATTTGTACAATGCAATTGTGCGGTGCAATATGAACATTCTAATCATGAATATCTATTACACTCATGGGTTTGAATCGAATGCTGCACCATATTCATTCACGCAGCACTTCATTCTAAATGAGTTACGCATTAAACTTGCTCAGAATTAGTATTGTGGCAAAACATTTTCTTTTTGGTATTTTTCAGAACTTTTCGGAAGGACTTATTTGGGAGAGAGGGAGAGAGATTCTTTTGGTGCCTTTATGCTTTTTGCGATATTGGTCCCAAAGCGATAAACCAAATTCAAAAACCGAACGAAGACTGATGAGATCATAGACGAGGGTGGGTCGAGTAAAGTTTCTTCGCTTGAGAATAAATTGATGGCATGTCACAGTTTATGTTAGTCGATGTAGTAAAATAACACAAAGCACACGCTATTGTTAGATATCTGGCGAGCAAAATATGATGACCAGGCAATAAGGAGTATCCGTCCCATCGACGATGCGGATAATTGCCTATCATCTATGCCTTTTGCACATACATGATTCAGTGCATACATCTTCACGTATCATTGCGTATCGGCCAGCTTGCTGCTTCAATGCCCCTCAGCGAACTTGCAAAGGTTATTCACTTGTGGTTTAAAGTTGTTTGCTTCTGAATCTCGCTTCTGAATCCTCATCTCTGGCTCCCAATACAGTAACTTCTTTACAACTGTAAATTTGCCGTCCTTTAAGAAACTATAGCAATGCATGTGCGGCGAGCTTTGTTTTCCTCAACTATCTATGATTGTCCAACTGCAGGCAAGTTGCCCACTTGCAATCAAGTTCGAAGCATTTCAGGATGCACAGAGAAACCACTTCCATTGTCGGAATATCTCAGGCATTCATTCTGCAGAAGATGAATCAAGGGACATTTAGTGCGGCAATAAATTTTATAGTTGCTGAGTGACGAAGTAATGTCTGCATAGCGATGCAATCCCCAGCCAAACAATGAGAAGCAGCTAGTCCGTGATAATTTTTGTTGCTAGTATAGCACAAAGAAAAGCAGGCACTAAATTTTCGGGGTTTTTGTTGTTCACTCAGCCACAGCACCTGTGCTTATTCTACCTCTCTACCTTGAACAGGCGCTAACGGTCACTGATTAACACTCATGGTTATATTACGTACGACAAGTACCACAAGACTTTTCGTCAAGCCGAAAGTGTTTTTCAAGAATGCAGACGGATACTTCAATGAATCCAAAAGAGTGGAGAAACTAAAAATGCTGGGGTAACCGTTGCTATCCGACTGGACAACAGCCAGTCTTTACCGCCGGAGAACGCTAAATTTCTAGGCCTCAATCAGCCAATCTGAATTCATCGTACCCTCTTCAATTGTAGGCTGCAACCTTAGAAGCCTCAGTCAAGCCCAACTTTCCAAATGTGGTGAGGCTATAGCATGAAGCCAGGAAATTTGGCACCTAACACTACGCTAAACTCAGCGTTCATTTCTGACTTATCGGGGTTTAACTCATCTATTACTTCACATATACAAATGGAGCAAATTAAAAACTTCATAATTAAGGTTCAAAACACAAAAACAGTGTTGCATTTGTTTGTGTTCTTTGCTATATATCAGTGCCATTCCATTGTTTCCATAACGGCTAAGGTTTTTGCCAAAACAGCTTCATATTCGGTAGTGTAATATGACGTATCAGAAAAGCGGTTTTTTACTTTTTAGCCTTCTTAGTATATTTCCACTTTTCTCAAAATATCCTCATATGCTCATTGCTGGTGATGAGATGAAAGTCAATCTTCGGCAAACAATAGGTGAGCTCCAACAATAAAAGAATATTGAGCTATCTTTCATTAACGAATAAAATTTTCTCCCCAAAGATAGAAACATCGATATAAGGAAGCGGCGTCTCAGTTTTCTTCAATTGAAATATGAGAGGAATGGGCCAAAACGATGCCAACGATGTAGAGCAATGTAAGCGAACAATAAAGAGAGGTGCAAGGAGAGGATCATTATATATGTCAGGAGAGAAAAGACAATTTGGAAGACGATAGGAGGGAGACTAGAGAGCGTAGTAATTGCAGAATCAAATGTCATGCTTGGAAAAGAAATGAAACAAACAAGTAAGCGGGAGAATCTTCGAATACACAAGTAGAATCGTGATAGTTCCATTCTTTCAACGTTTCCCCAGCAACTGTTGAAAGAGATGAGCAACATATCGCAATACTGCAATACGCTGATCCTTCTAAGTTGAGTCCTGCTCCTTTTCTCATTCCCATTGAGAATATACATAGAAAATGCCGAAGTTAAATCAATAAACGCTTTATGCTATATAATGCAGAGAAGAAACGAATCGGTAAGGATGGTACGAAGTGTTTTCAGTGCATTCGCCAGTATTGAAGAATTATTTCGAAGCGTGAACGACTATCTAGGCACCTGTGCTGATCGGTTGTAACGCTGTTGTCAAAAGTGATTGATTCTCGATCAAGAAATGCACACTTGCTTATCAGTTGATGTAGCTGATACCTTATGGAAGCATATCTCTCATTACTATGCTAATGTCGAGAGCGATAGCCACTAATATAAAAATTGTCATAAGTCATTTACTGTGGCGTGCTAGTGTAGGAATATTGCTCATTTATCGTATTATTCAGCAATAATATATTCCTGTATTCTTCTCCAAGTCAAATGGAAAGTCTCAAACAAACTTTAAGCTTGACATTTCTATAATCTATTAACATAAGAAATTGGTCAGGTTGGAGTTTTTTTCTTGATCAGGTATTCTCGATGGCAAATTTGATGCTTATTGCTTTCATAGATGAATCATCAACTGATGAGATCGTGAGAATAAATTTACATAAGCCAGGTTCTTTTGAGTCGATGTCATAGTTATTAATTTGCATTTCAATAGGCGTTATAAAGGGATTAAAATTTATTTTTGCAAATCATTGAAAAACACAAATAAAAGAGCTTTCTGTCAAAAAAACTCGACGATTCTACCATCGATAATAGTACAAATAATATCAACGAGTAGAAAACTGTTGGACGTTAAGAAAAAAAATGAGACATGAGCGTTACGTCAGCTCGATCTCGCGATGTTCTAGTTTTTTCTTAAGGATTCTGAAGCCGTCATCGCCAATGAACATTAGACCATAGCTAGAATTCTAGTGCTACTTTAGTAGATCATAAATATATAAAATTTACTTTAGAGGAATTGCAAAAGATGTCGAGTACTTGCGATTTACATGTATTTAGTCAACGAATTTTGGAAGTGTTGAGATGGGAATGAATTGAATTTTTGCTGTGTCTGTAGTAATTAAACGTATTGATCAATGGTTCGTATCTATATCAGTATAAAAAGCAATATATTTTCTTATCGGTGCTGTTTTACTTGTTTGCAAGTGAGTGCCATTAAAAGAGAAATAACGAGCGCATTTTCAAGAAATGGTGGGGGATGGATTTCGATGTGGCCGCAGAAGAGATGAGAAGACTGGCAAGGGAACCAACAGAAGAAGAGAAGCTCCATTTGTACGGTCTTTACAAGCAAGCCATCCACGGCAATATTCCTCCTGAGGACGACTATCGTGAGTATAGCAATCGTTTACGTAACTTCTTCATTACTGCGTATTTCCTCTGCAAATGTGTTCAATATCCGATCGTTTCTGCAATATTCTTTTCGCGCCCACATATGTAATAGTTCTCCACCATAGTTAGAATGTTTGTAAAATTTCAGTTCAGACGGAAAACAAAAATTTCTCACCCGTTCCTATTGCGACTCGATATAAAATATGTGCGCTCCAGACGAAGATTCATTTTTCTAGCACCTGCAAGGAATGCCACGATGATTTTAAAAAATTTTGTATGTTAAAGGTCATGGTGACCTCTTCGTTGGTGATCATTTCTGAGATGCACGTGAATTCATACCAAGTTAGAGATGGAAACTGGTGGGAAAGAGAACGAATAAGAGCGCGTTGAAATTTTCTGTGCTATTCTTAGATATATGTCTGTACTTCGGTGCCGCTAGTTCGCCAATTTTAGCGACGATCTGAACAGTTTATAAGGATGAACGCTCAGTGATGAGCAAGCATCTCAACTACGCCGCTCGTTCCCTCTGAGGAAGGGAGGGCTGCCACGTTAAATCATTCCTCTAAACGTTATCTCTCCAACGCGAATTCATTTAATTGATGATTCGGTCCGGTCAATGAATTGCACTGAGGATGACTGAGTGGTGAGTGCAAGGTGCAGGAAAGTGTATGGTGCTTCCAAGTGTGTCCTTCTTAATGACACCTGATACGACAAGCCATGACCATACACTTAAACCAAATGTACTGCTTGTCCATTTCCGCCAAGCAGAAGGTGTTGCTTGGATTTTCACTGTTTCGAACTCCTTTGTTTCCTCCCCGCATTCTCCAGCCGAAGATTCTTTATTTTCTCTATCCGTTAATAAAACTGGATGCTTCTAGATTGGTAACGCGAAGAGGGTGATAGATTTATGAATTTACTATATCAAGTTGAACATCTCTGCTTCTAAGTGAACTTTTTGGAGAGTTTTCTCAAAATTATGTGGTGTATTTTTCGGAGAGCACATAAAGCAGAAAAGTTTGCGAATTGTCTGAGAAATTTTCGTTTCAGCGAAGCCCAATGCAGATAACGAATGGTCACTTCGAAAATACAACGCATGGCACAGCAATTACGGTGAGCGACAACAACTTCGAGTTGATTCCTTTTGATTTGCGAGCGACGGAAACTTAGAGATGCTTCACCGTAAGCACTGAGTCAACTGTAGAGGAAACAATTAATCTCAAGTGAAGCAAGCAGTTAACTGAACATTGTGAAAACTCTAGTTGCGACAGCATCCTTATTTGATTCCGACCGACTGATGCTGTTGCGAACAAACACTGGACTGCGGTATTAACTGTTGCGTTATCACTGTTTTTCAGTATGACCCCAGCTAAGAACGTGGATTAACGGTGGGCTGGTTTCTATGCCCTCATAAATATGCCCTCACTTCAAGTTTTACTCAGGTGTGCATCCTGTGTGTTGGGTTTTTTTATGGGGCACATCAAAATCAATTGTAGAAGTTTTTTTCAACAAGTCGGCGGTCACAGAAATGACTTTTTTGACTCAGTTCTTAGGAGTTTTTTTGCTAAAAACTTACAATGACTTCTGCTCCCTTTCAAGAACAGTCATCGCACCAGAAGCGCAACACCGCCAACGTGATTCGCCTCTCAACTCTCCCTCCCCTCCCCCCTCATTGATCACAGTGGATCTCAAAGAATGGCTCGTAATAGAGGAAGTCATTCAAAACACACACACTTTTTCCAATTTGTGCTTTTTCGACGGAAATAAAGAAGGAAATGGCTAATAGCGCTGGATAGCGACAATATTGGCTAAGATTGCAGGAAAGTCGCGAGAGGAATGCCAACAAGAGTACGTACGATATGCCGAGGAGATGATTAAAAAATATGAACGCAAAATTGTTCGCTCCAAGTGGAACAGTGAAGTGTGGACTGTAGACTATTGAACGCTACGAGTGTTCGATGCGTTGTAACGTTTTGAAGTGGGAAAACACATTTGGGATACATCTGCGATCTCAATTATTTATTTGCACAATAAATTGTCGAATAAGAAAATTTCCGACAGCTTTATAAGCTTCATCTCGTTGTCGTATTTCACTGCCCAACACATTTCTCTTCAAGTTATCCATGCATTTACGAATAAGTCACATGTGTTTATCTCGAATCATTGCATATGCGTTAAGCTTATCATATGCTCAATAACGCTTCGTTGTTACAATTTCAAATGCGATGAAGTTAGAATTGCTCTATAGTTATCTTGTCTCCTTTATCATTCACACATGGAACGAGCGAATAACTCTATGCAGACGATAAGGAGTCGTCACAAAGAAGTTCCTAGCAAGATGCATCGATATTCATCAGATTTCATCGCAATTACCTGGCGGTTTGCAAGCGAACGTTAGTGAACAGGTAGCATGCACGCGCGAGCTCGCAATATCGTATTACTCGTTTTTATGGGAAATCATAAAGGCGTATGGTGGAAACGGCATTAGATAAGAGGCTGCACCATAATTTCTACCTTACATCTACACTATTTTTTCGTGTGGGGAGAGGCGACAGTGAGGGATGATGACGGTCGCGCCTACGGTTTTTAGACAACAACAGAGAGAGCAAGATGCAGAGATTCAAAGAGGGAAACAAATGAGCAGAATTGTGAGTACGCCAACCCCTCTTCGTTCCTCTTCCCACTTCCTTTTCTGGTTACCCTTGAGCAGCCTGTTCATTGTTCTCAAGGTTAAATGAAAAGTCAAATGACGTCATACAGAGCAGTCAAAAATGGACCTATAAATGTGTAAAACTGACTTTAAAAAAATAAGAAAACAATTGCCGAGTTTGTCTGAAATAGGCGCACGTCACTACTGAAAATCCGGAGGGTTCACAGCAAGTCTTACGAGAAGGAGGCATCAAAACTTAGCTTGCCATCAATAAATCATTTTAAAGAATTTCGGTGCAACTGCACGCAATATCCCTTCGCCCCTGTTCCGATATACAACGTGCATCAATCGAAAAGATCGTGACAATACGATTTGCATATAATGAGCAAATAGGACAAACAATTCGAAGGTGAAGATAATCTGGAGAAAAGCCGATAAAGGGAGGCGGCAACCAGAAATAGTTTATCACTGCCTAAGACGTCCGATTTCTAATATCGGAGATTTGCTTGAATCAGTCACTATCCTGCACAATGGGCCATCCTTCAGTTGTGAGTGACCTGAACTTCTGGTTGTGTTCGAAACAATGTGAACATTACCTGAACGGTCTTGTTGAAATGATACTCCTTCATCGTAAATTAAAAAGCAATCAGCTCAGCATTGAGGAAAAAAATACTCGAGCTAATTTTCACAAACGATGCGCATATGATGAGACTATGCTAGTAACCATGCTAGCATACCTTTCCTGCTAAGTATGAAGCCGTCAATAATGCAGCTCAGATGCCATTCGTTTGATGCAGTATATGCGATAACAGGCTTTGTGATACGCATGTGAGGTCTTCGTCTGCTTTGCTACTTTGGAAGAGCCTTATGATGAACATTTCGCCTTTCTCAACATCTGTAACGAGTGGCAGCCAAGAAACATTTGCTGTAGGTGAATCGCAAGTAAGGAAGAGGTAAAGAGGGCATTTGCAAGAAGCGTCAAAACACCGTTACTTACAATGCTAGGGGCATGATTAAATATTTTGAGGATGCCCAATTTATTCAACAAATAACAAAATTTTCAACAGGTACATCAACAAAGAACTGAACGTTCGCGACACCTTTCGAGTTATCAAAGGTGATGATCCAATTTCGATCATCACAGAGCAAGTAAAATGCAACATATCTGTTAAATTACCCTCCGATGTATTTAAGAAGGGCAATGGATTGTTACTGCATTCCCACTCCAGAGGCAACAAGCATCTGGCCCACGGTCGCCTTATGCATTAACTCATTTTGAGGTGTTCGGCATGGCAAGTGCTAAGAATTCTTTCGTCTCAGATAATGTACCTTCTCATTCCTAAGGCAAGTTGCTGCAGCAAATTCACCGTTCAGCGATCAGCTCAAAGCGCAGCTAACTGTGTTTTCTGGCTTTGCAACGCAGGTCTTTGAAACAGGTTTGGAGTCTTTGCTGCTGTCCAATCCCGGCATAATGTATCCACGTTTAGCCGCCGCAGGTTAATGCTGAGTCCTTACAACCCCGAGCGTATCATCTCAAGACCTTGCAATCGTCAAAACATCGCCATCCATAATCTGGCCTTTTAGTGTTATAAAATCACGAGTGCACTCTTCGATACCCCTCTGAGTTATAGTTCACATCCGTCCCCACCCGAAATTAAAATTATTTTCACTTTTTCTGCAAATCTACAACGGACATTATTCTGCGCGGTTTGTAACTCAAAAATCCTCAGATTTAGAACAGAATTTTAGCAGTTTATTCTAACAACTCCTCCCCGCTGCTGTTGAATCCTTGCTTAATCAATCGCCATCAACAAAAATCCATCGCACAACAGATCTGCCTCAGTGCAGAATGTGGCTGCCAGACACCTCCTTTCCAATCGGCACGATATTTAGCGAGTACACGCAAACCTGGCAAACAAACCCTTCACCTACTTTAGTCATTCATGCACTAAGCAAGCAAAAGTGCAAAATACTGTAGACAGCCGTTGTAACAGTTCAGCACCTAATCAAAATGGTGTTCGAGCGCATTTCCCCACGTATATTTGAAATCCCGCTTGGAAAATCCCGTAAAGATATAACAGCAAGCATACTACGTTGCAGATCTAGGCGTTAAAATAATCGTATGATGCACGCATCAGATATCGTTTTGACTTTGTTCGGAGCAACAACTCATCCCGGTGTGCAAGCCGCCTCAATTTTATTGCATAATGTACGCAATAGTTGATGCATCATATGTGTATGTGTTCAGTTCTTCATCAATGAAAAGGCCGAAGGCATTCTGATTGTTATTAAAGAAGATTCATAAGGGTGTACTTCTCGACATTCTTATGCATGACGCCGCTTCGCTCATCGATGTTGTGGTCAGAAGCTGTGCTTCATGGAGATTTTTTTTTTTTTTTGCAAAGTAATCAAGAAATAAAACATTACATTGCGAGTTTCGAACAGAAAATTCCAATGAGATTTATTTCAGATTAAAAAACTGTTGAATTTAAAGACAAAAGCCGCATTGTACAACGATTATAGGTGACTCAAAACAACGAAATTAACTCACCAAGAAAACACTCAGCGGAGTCACCGCAACACCATAAACAGAATCACAATATCACACTGAAAGACGAATCATTCACACGGAGGCCGACTGCATCACACATCATCAGTGCAAGACGTCCACAAGACACGTAGAAATAACGCCGTTTAAATTAAATAAATAAATGTAGGACTATAAGTGAAACATTACTTCACATCGATTTAGTGAGCAACAAATAACGATAAAGACTCCACTCAAAGCACACCTTAACTGCTCCGCTTCCGACCTTTTGTTAACGTGAGATGTTAGGCCTGGTCTGTTAGTACTATCTTGGGAAATGTTGCATGACTCATCCACCTGGATACAACTGCGAACAGTGGCGAGTGGGTTCACGATCATCTCAGCTCATTTGGGAGAAAAACCTCGACGCTTAATGAAAAGAACCTCGCTATCAACTGAGAACAGCAAAATGGACCTATTCATTGCTGAGATAAATAATGTGCGCCAATTTTTTTTTTTTCTTTTTGCACATTGGGTAGGCTGACGCTATTCATACTGAAAAGGTGGATGATGTTGGTTTGCACCTACCGAGTTCAAACAACGGATTGGTATGCGCAGTTCCTGGGAACTTGATAGATCCACTAAGCTAGTTCCTTACGGCACAACTAAACCCGATGTTAAAACCTCACCAACCCTTCCCTAGGCTCTAATATAATACGGGATCGGCCAGCCCAGTCGTGCTGGACAAACCAGCTCAACCTCTCGTAAAACCGCCGACTTGACATAAATGAGAGCTGCCGAATCGATTGCTCAACTAAATGAGAATTCAGCATGAGACTATGGAACCGATCTAGAAAGCGCGCAATTGAGAAGTGAACAAGGCAATAAAACCCGTCATGAAATAAAGAAATTTCATAGAAATAACATCGATTGTCAAGAAAAAAGACTCCACAAGAAGGACACAAAGTTCAACACGCGGGATCCACAGGTCAAACTTCATGACTCTGCTATCTCGCAACTAAGACAAAACCCTGAAATCGTTTGCATCATTGCGAGAATGAAAGTAACGTCCGACTCTGTGAATCGGAGTCCTCCTGATGCCTCCCCTGCCGACCACCCTTTACGACCACCGGTTTCGTAGAATCGACACCTGCAAACATGGGCGCGCCCTGAGTCCTCAAAGCCCTATTGGTTTAGTGCAGTGAATACCGCAAAAACTGTTCCTGGTGGGGATAAAACCCGGTAGCTGCAAACGCAATATAAAATTGAAAAGTCAACAAACGGTATTTCAAAGTGAGGCTCTCAAAACAGCCAAATTATTACCCACTCCGCAAAATTAGCTCGAACTGGTTCAGCGCATATCGAAAACGAAATAGGATAGGCTCGACTTTCGAAGCCTCATACGATAGGAAGCTGACCAGCATTCTGCTATGCGCCATCCTCAAAACCCAAATTTTAAATTTCCGCGACAACAGAGACCACCCTAAGCATCACAATACGCCGTCCAAATGTACACTTGCTTGTGGCTGTGCAGCCGAAAATGACTGCTTTCAGGTGCACATCAATTTTAAGGGGAGGCGGAAAATGCACCGGATTTCTGCCTGCAGACAATCGCGGTGCATGCCGCTGCGAAGGCCTGCGCAGACGGCGCCATTCTTCATGAATGGTCCTTCATGGTTCGATTGATGGTTTACCATTTGCTATCGTCTTTGGCCAGGTGATCATAAAAGCCTGTTTTATGAATAGAAGCTTTGAAGACTGCAAGAAAACACTCATCGACCCTATCACCACGTAAAAGTGTTCCGTACTTTGATAGTTCCAAACAAAGCGAATTCTACCCAAGCACGATTTCCACATAAAATTTCTTCCTTAGTCTTATTATAAGGTTGATGATCGCTGATGCATTTGATTTCCCACAAAATCGTAGACTTCAGCATTAATCGTTGCAAACGGAAACGTTGTACACAGAAACCGTCGTACATAATAGCAGACTGGTTATGAATAAAAAAAAAAAAAAAAAAAAAACAGAACGAAGAAAGACATCTTATGGCCAAGGTATCCGACACGTATATAACAATAATAAGTGAGTAAACGGAAAGAAATGGCACAGAAGTGGTTGCTCCTAAGATGTTTCCACTTCCGCACATACAACTAACGATAATATGAAATCTCTTTAGACGGTGCTCGAATGCTTCGAAAGAACAAATGCGGAAGAATATCACCAATAAACCATCTCAGTAACAACCATCGTTAATGACAGCAACAAAAAATGCTATAATAATCTGTTGAGAATAATCAGCACTCTTTTGGCGTACAACAATTGTAGTCAACAATAGTGGCACGAAGCAGAGAAAGCAAATACAATTCTTTTTCAAAGTGCTAATTTGCCCAACCTCTTCCACCTCCCTAGCCTGGCAAAGAATGCTTTCCTTTTATAAAGCCTTGCTGATAAGCGCAGACTGCAACTTCTTATCTCTCCGATCAAGCCAAATGTCATTTTCGCTGTCCATTTGTGCAACTGATAGTTGTTCCGAGCAATAACTCCGACCTCACTATACCCGTACGCAACATGAGGTCTAAGTGATAACAGGCAGCACATGAGGCCGGGTTGTGGTAGCCTCTTAAGCACACCTTTAGCGACAAATACCACAAATGAACAAGAACGGTATGAACCCAACATGACCACCTCTTCCCGCTCCCTCTCCGTTCACTTCAGGAAGCACGTGCAAAAAAATGGCTTTGGCCAAGATTTGTGCTCCATTGATTCTCACTGTTAACTAGCGGTTCAACGACTGCAGCTTGGTTAATATGCAGTTAATATTTAGGTCGACAGTTTAGTCCTAAATTCGAGACGGCTACATTGCAAGAGACTATTGTCAGGACTGCGAAATCGAAATTCAGCATTGAATTTGCTGGGCTGGTCCTTAACGACGGGAGAAGAGGGGGAAGAAGAGAGTACATTGGCGTTACGGGTCCTCCTGCAGGAGAGGCGATAAAAACAACTCCGCCTCCACTGCCCCCCTTAATCCTCCAGATGGGTCACCCCGCTCGCCGGAGCAAGGAAGATGGGCGGCAATGAGGGAAGAAAAGCAGACGCTGGACAAAACTTGATTGAAGACACACTCTGGTTTGTAATGACCCCGCAAAGCATTCTACCACAGCTGTGTCTGCAGAACAGCTAAGCGCTTACCGGCCTCGATCGACACTTCCGGGTATTCATTCACAAGAACAGTCGTGTCAAAAAATACCTGAAATCAAAAGACAAATTTGAAAGCACATCGCGGTAAAAGGATTACTTGAAACTGCGCAGAGGTAGTTGATGGGCATGTCCGGCCAAATCAGCAGAAGGATATCACTGTCGCACATGATAACATTCGAGCCGATTCGCAACAGTAGCGTACGGCTCAGGATACACCCCACCTTTGATAGTTATAGTTGTCCTTTAAGAAAGACAACTACGACTACCCCTCAACTGCACTCGAAAAAAGCTTCCAAATATACAGGCTTTCTAATCAAAGTGAGGCTTTCTAATCAAAGTCTAAGAGATAAGGTGGTGATAGGAGGCAAGAAAAGCCAAAACATTAGCATCAAGCTTGAGTATTTGCCACATTTGATACCAAAGAAAGCCATAATGGCAAAGCAACAGACTGGCACCACAATTAACATTACGTATAAATGTTTTGAAAGAATTGACCTCCTCATCGAGATATACAGATATCAACGACTCCACCGTGTTCAACATTCGCGGAATAGATCCGATTACGAACTGTCGGGTCCTGAAGAAACCATTCTTAAATTGAGCCTTTTTAAAGAAAACTGTACAAGATGCACTATTAGAGCGGAATGAATAGTATGTGGTTAAGTATAACATACAATACAACAATGAATTTCTTCAACAGTACGCAATCACTCTGCAAGCTCGAAATTACATTCAGAATTATGTGCGACACCGAAAACACGTTCAGTAGGGGAAAAAAGGGGTGGTGAAATATATATATATATATATATATATAT
>JAARMF010001147.1:17008-50907 GCA_022844705.1 Toxascaris leonina | reverse complement strand
TAAGTCAACCAAATAAAGGAATCGAATCATGAGAAAGAGCGAATGAACTGAGATGGTCTCGTGAAGCATTTGTCATTTAAATATCCGAATATTTCAAAGAGTTGCAAAGACGCAACGAAAGTGAGAATCGATGTGAACTGAAAATGCGTAAATATTAGCGTGGTGTTCGTTCGATCGGCGAATCGTGCAACGATCGCGAGAAAGTGCATTTGCGTCACCCATAAACAAGCTCTTTCATTGCCAATCATTCAATCTCGAAAACGTTCTCATGAAACGCCGTCTTATCATTCATGCTTTATTTATAATTCATATTCCATTGATAACTCAAAAAAGCACTTATAGTGATAAATGCTTCAATAAGAAAGTGAGAATAAAAGAAATAAATTCACCCATTAAAGCTGAAGTTCAACACCTTTTTACGAAATTATATCTTGCAACGATCAGGAGTCATTTGCTTACTTATCAACTTAATGCCCTTCTAGTGCCTTACTTTACTTGGTTTATTTAACGACTGACCTGTTCGCATTACATTGGTTCTATCAAAAGAATTTCCATCATTGATTCAAATCCATTTTGCAAAAGTTGAAAGTTGACTGAAGGCTTGCTTTCAGATCAAAATCTGTTCGTCTGCTCGGGTACCATCATTAGCGCACAACCCAAACAGATGGTATTTTTGATCTCCACGACGGTAATATGTGGACGCAGACCATATGATGTCATTATAGCACGCTTTGCAAAGATTTATTACCACAGAGTTTTGTAATGTTGTCAAAAGATGCGTTTATTGCAGCGGAATAATTTTGGTTTGATTCATCTCAAATGCAGTTAATGATGGAATGAGAGCGTTGTTTTAAGCACACTTCAAGTAAACCAAATTCAAAGGGCAATTTCATGTCGAGGCAATGAATGGCTCTCTGTGGGCAATATCATCGTTGCTCTACTTCGGTCTTTCGTCGCACACACTAACCTACGAAATGAAGTCACTCTACCTATCACATAGCACGACATCGCCAAATGGATATGTTTACGTGAAATGTGTTTGTCACGTGAATTTACAAACTTGATTTCTAAACGTACCTTTGAGCGAATATGTGCACGGGTATGTTTGGGTGATAGTTGCAATAGTTTGAACTTATTAGCGGCTGGGTTATTGCAATCAAAATTATAACAACTCACAGAAATAGCATCGACCATCAAGCATTTTGTATTGGGCCAAAAACTTAGAAGTCTATAGACTTTAAAGGGTGTTAGCAAATTTGTGCGCATTTTGCAACGATTGTGTTGCGAAACAAATTGCTGAACGCATCAGGAGTGACAGTTATATGATTGGATAACAAATAATAAACATACAAAATAATGTGATCATATCTCAATGAATCTCATCACTTAAACATACCCATTCTGCAAAGAAACATTCTTTTTTCTGGAATTCTAGCGAGTTTAAAAGTGATACAGGAAAATTTGCTGCATTGCACGTTAACCAAATTTCTCTATTGGCAGTTGTTTCGAGTTGAAATCAACAGACGTAAATGCATAATCGTCGGCATACTATCACCATAACGATGCGTTTTTAAAAGAAAATTCGCAATCTTTTTTCTAGGATTTGTGCAATTGATCGCTAAAATGTGAGTGTAATATTTCGCATATTTAAGTTTTTTTGTTTATAACTTCTGAAATCGATAGCTTAGCTGAAGGGCAATTTCAAGTTTAGCGTTTAAATGATAACTGATTTTAGATATGATTATGACATCGCATATGATTATAGAACGTTTCAATTCTAGTGAAAGATGTTTTCAACCTTATTTCGCTATAATTTGCTCGGAAAGAAGATAATAGACGAATGACTAGACTATCATTGCCGCACTTCTTTCTCAAAACATTGTGAAACGAAACTGAAAGAAATGTCATTGAGGCCGAGGCGATACGCACATCTGAATCATGGCCGATTGAATCAATTATTGTGCGAAAGCAATCGGCAGCTAAATTTCGTCATTCACACAAATTTCGTTTGTCGTCTACGTTCGATTTGCATTGAGAAATTAATCTGTATTTTGTGCAGTTAAGACTCTAAAATCATCAAATTCCCTCATCATTGCTGCTACGGTTGTATGAGATCGCTTAGTGAAAAGACAGAATCTACAAGATGGATGGATACGTTAGATAAATAAAGCAAAAAATATATGTAGAGGTGTGAATATTTAATCGCTATATTGCACTCATATAAAGCAACAGAATAATACATAAAAATGTAGTGATGCTGATCAAGGCAATACAAAAAATTTATTGATATTCATCTCGTTAGCTTTTATATTTTCTCAAAGACGATTTGTTGAATTCGCAATCATGGGAAATTCGATCGGAAAATGCAGATAGCGAATGATATATAAAACGTAACAACGATGGATTCCGCCGATTAGCTGAATGGTTCGATTGGGAAAGTGTTGATAGCATCGAATGCATGTCTGCTATAGAGTGGTGAATCGAAAAAAAAAAAAGAAAACGGCGAAAAGAAACGAATCCCAAACGCATTGCACTATGTTATTGTTGAGTGTTAATTCATTGTATTTATACGATTCTTGATGCTCATCGTTTTAAGGGTTTTCGAGCGTGGGTAAATTTGCTGCAATCTATACATCACCTTGGTGGGAATATGATGATGGCTTCTAACTACTGAATTTATCAACGTAATCATTATGCGTCGCATTAAAGCTATCGCTACGTGACTTATACATGTGAAATAATTAACCTTTAAATGATGGAAGAGAATCTCGGAAGGATATCGTTGAAAAATTTGAAAAATGTGAAGAGGCTCAAATCTGCTGCAATTCTAATTGTCTAGCCTCTTTGATTTTAATATCGCAACCGGATAGACAAAGTATCGTAATCTTCCGTATCTGACAATACGTTCAGCAGTTTTTCAATGATGACCAAATTTATACAAAATTTTTAATGCGTCTTTCTCCCTCTCTTAGCTCAATCAATACGTATACAAATCTTCTATTCGCTCTACAACAACAATTAATAAGTAATTCCCTGTTGTCTCCACATCGACCTTTATGGATGTAACTTTTATGTCAAAAAGAGTTCGATGGAGGTGATTCCATAAAAATTCTTTGATAAAAATGGGGATATTTAATAAGTGAGCAAACGATTTCAATTGAATTTGAGTCTCTTTGTGCGATACAATTAGTGGGAGGATTTGGAAAAAAAAAACAAATGCGATGGTGAAGAGCAATGAAATTCGAGGTGAAAAACTGCGATTCCTCACAGATGCGAAGGATAATTCTGAATTCAAAGAAACTTACAAGTGCACAAATAAGAAGTAGTAAACAAAATAATAATCGTAGTTCCCAAAGAATGTAGACGACTGAAAAGTTTGAAGGTTGTTGTGCCTACAGAATAGACTGAATTTAGCAGAATTTAGCACGGTAGCATTGGGTCATTGCCTTTGCTTAGTTTTATTGAATAAAAGAACGTTATATGAAACGTTATATGCTTTGCAAATAAACTTCTCTGCAACGATTTTAGAATCCTGGAAATTTTCACCAACGTTACTGCATCGTTCCTATGATAGTTCTATGCGATTGCGAAAACCAAGGGGTTTTCTGGACTCCATGAAAATTACTTCATTTTCTGCTTTATTTTTTAGTGGTGGAAGAGTGTATCCGCGTATGTTTTTGTTCGCTGATTTATCAATAAGGCTCTTTCTCTCGACCACGAAGTTCAGTAAATGAAGCTCAAAGAATTTCACCCGAAATACTTCGCTGCCTTTACAACAACCTTATAAGTTCATTTACATAACTGCGACACATAAGACGAAGACCAGCATTCCCTTTAATTAATAAAGCCTCACATTTTCAAACTCATAACAGTTTAGAAAAACGAATAGGCATAAAAATATTGGCGAACGAATCCAACAGTGAATTGAAGTCTGTTTGCATAGAAAAACATCGCTAAGTAAATAGAAAACGCGGAAGCACTGAAGTAAACGCAGTGAACCGCTTCGTTTGTGCGCTGTGCGGAAAATTTCATTGACAAGTAATGAGGAGAGGCGCACTTCCGAAATGACAAACAACCTAATCTTAGAGATTGAAAGAATTGCGCCTGTGCCCTTGTTTTTCTCACATTCCGCATATCAAAGTCCACCTCTTCAATCTTTAACCGTCCACCTGTATCAATTGTGACATGAATAAAGTCGTACCTATACCCTCTACCTGTTCCCAATAGTCCCTCTGTCATCTGATGTGTTTAAATGAACCTTCTCAGTTGGATTTCTCAGCAATTGATGACGAAAATAAAAAATGGGCTGTTATTTCCAACTGCAAACATCTGACAGTGGATTTAATCCTTCAAACTCCATGCTATGTACTTTTGGTGCAAAACTTCCACACTGTTTCCGTGATATATGTGAGAGTATTTCTCCTGAAAAAGAGAGAGAAAGAGGGCTGCTAAATGTCGATCGAGTTCGGCTTCACCACCTAGGCATCAAAGAATCGAGTTTTCCTTATATTTCTACGAAATAATTATTGAGCTAATAGATTGATTAAATTTAAAGGCACTTATTAGCGTCGTTTATCTCCGCCATAAAAACGCAGTAAACATTTTTGGAAGAGTTAAAAAATTATCAAACAAGTGGTTCTCTCGCAGATTATTATTCATGACGTAATCTCTTTTCTCAAAAACATTATATTGTTACCAGTTCAACATTCTTAGGTGCTATTTTCATAATGCGAACCATGCCGATAGTATGATGATTCACTTAAGAGTGCATGCACATCCATCTGTCTGTCTGTACATCTAAGGGGTTCAGCTCATGAACCCCAATTCTTAATTAAGCTGTATAATTTGCATCAGCAAAATTTGTTATAAACTGTTCCTATGTTGCAAACAGAGATAGGAATATACTTCACTATTCATTTTGCACATAACGGCCGATGATGGATGATTAACTATACGAAGTCTAATAGATACACACGTGCCGCAGCAGTTGTTCACACGTAGATGATGAGCCTATGTAGTCATCGTCTCAACCACGAACAAGTCTCAGCAATTTGCGATGGGTTACGCCGGAACCTTCCTCAGGATGAAAATACCTATCAAGCAAAAATTTCCACGGATCAAACTTGGCCAAAATTCATCAGGATCTCGCATGGCTAAGATTTATTTCAAGTAAAGATTTGACTCTTCCGAATAAAATTTCCAGATTTCAAGGCGCCTTAGTTACTTGCATCCTTGGTGTTAGCTTGCAGTACTCGTAAGGAAAAACTACATTGAAAATCCAGAATTCTGTCCAGAAGACTTCATTGAGTTCGCAAACATTTTTTTGCAAGCGTTGTGATTGCAATGAACTCTGCAGCTCTAAAACTGACGTGAGCTAAAGCTGTAAAATATTGCAGCAATGATAGAGTGCGAAGAAAAATCGATGAAACGAGGAGATGCACGATTTGGGTTAAGAAGGGAGTATAGAGTAATGAGCTGCTGGAAGAGAATTGTACCATTTTGCTGTCAGCTGATAAACTTTTCGACGATCAAAGAAAACTAATCAACGATACACTGAGTAATTTTCCTTTGTTTCTTTGTGCTGACTGTAACAACTGTGTCGATGGCAGCTGCACTTTCAAATGAGTTATTCTCATCGCTACAATGATGGTGTTTGATTTCACTAGCGGCAAAACCAATAATTCAATTACGCTCAACCGGTTGCACCAATATGCGAAACGTTGTAAAATAATGCTCAAAGTATTCTCATTCCACAATCATTGACTTCCACAAACTTCGTTCAGCATGATCTAAGCTGCATCCAACTAGTTGCCTAATAAATATGCTTTACAAGCTCCATTCGAACGATGACAACCCATTTCAACGTTTATGCCACCAACAGCACAAATTTGTTCATGAGCGATACACCTTCATGACGTTTGAATGGCAACTCTTAAAGTGCGAGGGTGATGAATATATTTTGAAAGATAAGGTGGAACTTTTGAAGCACACCTTGAATGACGTGGAATGACGGCATCTGATGGGAAAAAATAGGGGAATTTTTTAATTTTATTTATTTGTATAATGCGAGTGAATATTTCTTCAATTCTTTTTGTTCGATGAATCAATGTTGCAATCATAAATGAGATATTCATAAGTGCTGACACCAGATTCACTTCTGTCGCGAAACTTTTTTTGGCAGAAAATGTTCAACAATGAAAAAAGAAACTACTGCATCGTTTAGATTAATATGAGCTTCATCGTCATATCGAATAGATTAAGGGCGTTTTTATAATCCGATTAGAAATAATTAAGCCATTAAAGCATCAACTTGTTCAGATGCTCATATCGATTTCTTCACTAAAATACACTTATTTCTATGGGATGCTATAATTGTCCATACGCAAGCGATACTCTAAGCTGCAAAAAAAGAGCCGAAGAATTTGCAATATTGCAGCAGAGTGATATAATTTTCTCTACGATGATGTGCTCAATCTTTCCACAAGAAATTGGCACAGTTTATATATGTCATATAATGATGCGCTATGAGAGCGAGAAAAACGCTTTAAGAGGCATTTTTAGGAACCATTCCGATGAAGTAAATGAAGCGAACATTTGAATTCAATCACGGAAAAATTCACTCCGCTCATCGAAATATCTAACAAATTTTGCTGAATATCTATCTATTAGAGTGGTTGAGGTGATGGTCTTTATCGGAAAAATCTTGTCGTATAGACACGATAATAAAGATTGCCGAAGTTCCGCTCGTTAAACATATTAGGTTCTGTTAGCTCAGCAAATTTTTTAATTCATCGAAAAATTTGAACGAATAAGAAGATTCGAAGTGTCGCTGAAATGATTAAAATCGTTTTTGGTTGCACTAGAGAAATAAATTCAGTCGATTCCCGAAAAATAATATTGCAGCACTTCAAATGCGATTAAATTTTTAGTAGAACATTGTGGCAATGAAAAAAAAAATTGTCGTCTATGAGACAAAACTCGAACTCACTTCCCTCCGAATTTGTTCTCTGAAACGTTTTGTTTCTACATTCGATGCTCATTCAGACAAATAAAATTAACATTGTTTTGCAATTGTTTTTAAGTGCTTTAGAGAATGCCAAAAAAAAGTTTTGCTTAATGCAAAGACGGAACTTTGAAATTCATTTTCTGTAAAGTTGTTCATCTCAATAAAAACGAGGCGCAAATTATTGAAAAAAGTGATTGAAGTTGATGGCAAATTGTCAAGATTCATCTCACACACCATTGGACGAACGCAAATAATCATATGTTCGAATTTATCGTTGCAAGAATTGAAAGACGAAAACAATTTGGGGTGTTTCATAAGAAAATAACACCCAAAAAATGTCATTGAGGTGTCTGAAAGCTAATTTCGAAGAGATTAGTTCTGATTTGAGTTGCGAAGAAACAGTCGCTCCCTCAACGATTGCTAAATTTTACGAATGTGGAGCAATTATGAGAAATGTTCACGAGAGCCGTGTTCAAATGATAAGAAGTTTCGCCAGAATTGTGGATTCCATTGAGAAGAGTGGAACTCAGCCTTCTTGCTCATCAATGGAAATATCTCCACAATCCCACAGCAATTGCCTTAGGCCTATCCACGTTGGAAGCAACGCAGCCAACTTATTTTTGAACATTCCGCATCCTCGTATGTGCCATAAAATGAAAACAACTATACAGTGCTCAGCTGAAGTGTGTTATGGGATCAGTGCAACTAGTTCAAGCGGCTAATCACCAATTATGATGAATAATAAAACTTGAATTGCGACGAGACTATTATTACATCAACAGAAGACAAAGTGAGGAGAACAAATACTTCTACTGAAAGTTTTGCTCGTCCGAACATTTCGTTGCAGACCGCCCAGTCCTACATTTCAGCTGGCACTCTGCATGATTCTATTGGTATATTGCGACGTAAAAAATGTGTGAAATTTGCTCATAAATAGCGATCTAAGAGTGTCTTCAAAATGACACAAATATGTAGTCCTGACATCACCAGAACAGATTTTGATGAATATAAAGAGTGGATTTTCGGCTTTCAGGGAGGGAAGGGTAGGGAAGGGGGAGGGGACGGGGAGCTGATGTTCTTTTCATGACAATCACTTCCCCTGATTTCACATACTACCTTCTCTGAACAAACTATTCCCACTGAAATTCGACAAACGGTGAAGTACGGCAATTGCCCATCACCATATCAATGATGTTTTCGTTGATATTTCAGAAAGTGGGATTTCAGCGGAAAATGCTGAGATGGTTCTTTGATTAGTTCGACGTAAAGCAGATATCTTCTTTTTTCATAACACCTTCATAGTTATTTGCTGAACTGCGATTGAACTAAATCATACTGCTATTATTTACTTGAACTCGATCTCACTTCAAGAGCAATTAAGGAAGGAAGAGGGAAAATTTGATAGCGTTGAGGAGTGCAAAAGAACTAGGAAGCAAATTTTTCTGTGACATCCATGCTATCAACCTAATAAATGTTTTTCTGACCATTTCAATGCAAAACTGAAGTAATTAGACTTATGAGACGACATGTGCAATGGATTCAGAAAAAAGCGCTTCGAGTGATAACAACCGACAATTGACGACTTATTTATAGTAGATGTGTTTGCAGGTGACAACCATTTGACAAACTATTTCACCGCTGAGATGATAAGCGAAGATGTGTTAAGGGGAAGATCACAACGACAGATATTTAGAATTGCAGTCCAATCAAAGAGTTGACTATGCAAATATGGAGAGAAAAATAATGACGTGACGCCTAGCAATGAACTTCCAAACGAAGTCAATCCGCTGCGATAAGCCTTATCAAACAATTGCTTCTTGATTTACGCGTCATAAGACGTACGATAACAGTTGCACGTGAATATTTGTCATCATATTTCATATGTGCATCAACAATTCATCTGAATTTATTCATTCAGAATGAGATAAAGTCGACGTTGGGAGGTCGTCTCATCCAATGACTTCTACCTAATAAGTTTCGCTGATTTTCGGATTCGCATGACCCGAATGGATGGGCAGGCTGACAAACAAATAGACACACAAGTAGACACACAAACAAGCATAAAAAAGACATAATACGGATATGAATCAAAGTTTTAGAAACTTCTTTTGGCATTTATAAAGTGGTGTTGTTGGTGTCAACAACCTCGCCTATGCCTGCATATAATGCTTATTTTCAATATGAGTCAACGCAAAAAGGTTTAATCCAACTCAACTTTAGAGGTTGTCTATTATAATCTCAACAAATTCGTAGCAACACTCCGTCCATTATACGTTGCAACACCATTTACCGAAAGCTGACATAGACATGACGAAATGAGCTGCAACAGAATACAGTGCTATGAACAACGTTTATAGAGGGGTTTTACTCGAAGAATCACTTCCGCTGCACATTCTCACGCATAACAAATAGGTTTGTATTCTTATAAAGAGATCGACGCATGGCTTCACTCTTTCCTTAACGTTCAGCACGTTTATAACGCCAAAAAAGCAGCATACCACACAAGTTGTGAAGAAATCAACGAACAGTTGCTAAGGGCGAAACCTCATCAACAACAAATTCCACAAAGAGTATATCACAAAGATAAAATCGTCCGATGATTTCACTTGCCAGATGCGACAACCACTTAAAAAGGCTCTCGGGTTTAAGCCTTCTTAAAGTTGACTTTCAAATGCATCGTTCATTCAAGTGGGCAGTCTATATTGCTAAAAACGGTTTGATAGTGTTGCTGCTCTGCACGTGTATTTGGTGTGCTGAAGAAAGCGACGAACATTGTGATCAATATTTCCATTCGAGACGATATAACTCGGCAGCGGTTTATCAACTCAAAAATTTTGTGAAATTTTTCGATGTTTACACATTTTAATGAAGCATGCATTTTGCTGAGGGAGATTAAATCAAATTCATCAATTAGATGACCGAAGAATATCGAATGATTTTTCAACGTTTCCCACTAGAATGTTAAATTGTCTAATAACGCACTTCCAGCTTCTCATCGAGCTTCACTCACTAAACTTGGAAGCTCTTTTTAAGCATTCAATGAAGCTAACTGATACTAAAATCTTCCATTGATTCCTTCAAGCAACAAACGATATTTTTCACATCCGTTGTTCGCTACAATATCGATAAAGGCAAAATGTTCAAAAGAATGGGCGTTGAAGCAATGATGAATGCATGAAATTGCTCTGCTTTCGCTCATATAACTGCCATGATTCAGTTGTTGTTGTTGTTTTTTTTGGCTTCCCATGGTCGAAGAATTCTTTCCTTCCTAACCAATAATACCCACCGAAACTTTGTCAATTCAATCGACGTTTATTACTTTTTTCACTGTTTCAGTAAACTCTCTATCGATTATATGCCAAATGTGATAAGATAGATACGCCAAAGTGGTGTAATATTGTAATGAAAGAGAGGAAACACTATAATTCAGATGTAATAAACGATTGCCGAATAAAGCTATAAATATTTATTTCTAATATAAAGAAATGAATTCGATCATCGAATTGCTGCAGATGTGTCCACTGTGTCATCGCTCAACATTGCATAAATTTTGCATTTTCTTCTTTCATATACAGTTTAGTGTTCTCAATTCATTTCAGATCTTCATATGACCATTTCTCGGCTTCTAGTGGAGCACTANNNAGCACTAATGTGATATCACCAAAATAATTCGAAGCTCTCATCACAGTGATAATCATCGAAAAATTCCCATTGTTCGGAAACTTTCTATTGTAGTGACTGCCAGTGAACAGATGATCACATCCGAATATTCATATAAAAGTTTTGCACATAAAACGAAACGATTTAAAATTCCTGATTTTTCTTTCAAACTAACAAAAGGTAATTTATACGTAGATTCGCAATAGATAATTTCAATGAAATTTCTGCCTCTTTTCTTAAATAGATTCAGTTTAAATGGTGCTATTCAACAATTACGTCATTAAAACAACGAAACTTCTCTCTCAAATAAAGGATTGATTTATATACGCATTTTAAAAAGACATTTCGGGAATAGAAGCTCCTCGCATGCAAAGCTATTTCGAATGTATGACCTATTATTATTCGACTAATAAGCGGATGGAAAGCGTGGGTGAGAACTATGAGAGTAATGAAGGAGAGATGAAATGTCATGGAAAGAGCGATCAGATGCGTGATTGTTGCATTTCCATTCACCGGTTCGGCCCTTCTCTATGATGACTCAAAAGAATTTTATAGCAAATGATGACAAAGCACAACTGGCCACATCCAGAAAAATATGCATCCGATGATTCAACAACCTTCCGTATGCAAATGTAATGACCTCGGCAAGCTTTTGTAATTTATTAAGCCGCGATCAGCCGATGAGGAGCACCAGTTTGGGGATATCTGTGGTCTAGGAATTATGGTTAAGCTGCATCATCTGCTCTTACGATTCGCCATTTGAAAAAGCACAGGAGAGGCAGACACAGTTGCAGATATGAGTGATGGCATTGCGCTGTCTTCACATGTTTCCAAAGAGAATTTGCAAAATGTATTGAAGGACGAAATCCATAAACAACAAGAAAATAAACATTCTCTGAAAAGAGTTTAGAAACAAAGTTGCGCATAGATGGACACCGAAAGATTCCACAAGATAAGGTGACAGCTCAAATATGAAGACCAAAAAGTAGTCTCAAAATGACAAAAATATAATTTTCTTTATCGTATCGAAAAAATAATCGAACAATCACGCTATACAGCGCATCAGTTGTGGTAACGATCTCGTTCATAGTTTCTGAAAAATTCGAACCACATTTGTGTTATGGATCGAAAAATTTGTCTTTAAGAGCAGAAAACAACTTCCGGAGAGTAAGAAGGGGTAGTCGAAAGGAAGAAGTGGTGTTTGTCGCTCCTTCCTCCTCATTCATCATGTTTGCATGCATCTACATTACACACCTACTTCTTTACGCATTTCTGATGTAGTCTCACTGAATTGTGCAAAAGTGCTTTACGGCAACATCATGTGTGTATACATTACGTGTAGTTGTGTAGGTTTGAACTTCCCACAGCTTGTAGTCGTGATAAAGCGGACCTACAAGGACTAAATTCGGTGGATTTTATCTGCGACTAAAGTATCGACTTTCACTCAGATTAATTTCTTTTTCCACAACCATATTTCGACTTCCCTTCAGATTGCTTATATTCCACTTCGATAGTATTGGTCGAGTTTTTAGGAAAAATTTTCATCAAGTGCCGTTTCCATCAAACTATTAATTGATGGAATAAAACGCAAAAGTAGCTATCTTATCAGACTCCATAATACGTTTTCCTAGCATTTGCTAACGCTAAACCCAAAAGATCATGCATATTTGACAGGCAAAATGGATGTTCGAATTGAAAGCATCATAGAAGTGAGTACACTTACATCCTAAAATATGAAAATAATTCACGGAAAATGAACAATTTTCTAAGTTCACGGATTGACTAAACATCGAATGTACTTTGTAAATGAGAGTGGTGTTTCAAAAGGAAGGAGTGGGAAACAACGGTTATCCAACGTCATCGACATGCACTGATGAAATAATGCGCAAATGCACTGGCGGAATTCTACAGAGTGTCGATAAGCATCTAACATGATGGTGTCAAGTGTCGAGAATTCAAGTGACGATTCAGGATTCAGGCGCGATGGAATCTAACTCAGCTGAGCACCTCAATGCAGCTTGATGCATTAGTAATGCTGATGCAACGAACGACGTTAGACATGACGTTCAGTGAGTGAATTTATGAAATTTCAAGGCAAAGAATTAAGAACCATTGTAAATATGCTCAAAAGAGATAAAAAACATCGCTTGATACATTTCCCAAGTGAAACACAGCAACATCGCTTCATAATCACAATCGCAATTCTGTAATTGAATTGAATTATTTAATCGTTTTTCTCCGCATGAATGAATATGGCAATCGGGACATATATTAGCATAACATCCACATATTTATNAATATGGCAATCGGGACATATATTAGCATAACATCCACATGTTTATAAACGCATATATACATGAAATATGCATATTCATATAGGAGAAACGCAAAAGAAAAATGAGTAAAGAGTAGCAAAATGTCATGATGGGATTTAGTGTTATTTAAAAGTAGGGGGATACTCGTAGTATTCAGCAGACACATATGTGTTCAATAGAATAAATGAGAAACTGTCCGCAAACCTTTATACCATTTTATAACACAAAGTGTTTTCAAAAGGTATATCCGCAAACCGTTATACCATTTTATAACACAAAGTATTTTCAAAAGGTATATCCGCAAACCGTTACACCATTTTATAACACAGTATAAAATCTGTTTTCATCCGAAGGCATAGTAATGTTTAAAGAGCAAAAATTTTCATCCGAGTTTGGTAGTCGGAGAGAGTGAATAGACAGGAAGAGAACACACTTGCGCACAGCCCGCTAAAGAAGATCGACAGTAAACAATGCTCGTTCTACGACAGCCCTCGAGGCATCTTCGCCTTAAGGCTCGCAGATTCCAATCTGCTATATCATAAGCATTCGAGGCTATGTCTGAGCAATGCAATTCCTAATGCAGCTTGCGACAGACCCTCTCTCCGAGGTCACGAGTCGCACCACTATCAGACTGTAAAGCAGATGCACCACATCTCAAGAAACATTAATGCTTTGTACTCGTATGAAAGACACGACATTTCCACAATGTGAGTTGAGCTGCTACCGTTTCAGGTATTAAGTGAATTCGTGTAAAGGGCGTGAAAACCGTAAGCAGTATTTCGTAAAAGTCGATAGATCTTTGTGTCATCGGCGACAAGCTCACATTCACTGGAGAGGCTGTCCAAATCGTCGTTTACATAGATTGAGAAAAGAAGTGCTTCTAGGATGAATCCGTGCGGAAAAACACTGATGATTATTCCGTTGCTCGACGGAGGGGATTCTTTTTTTTCACTTTGGATGAACAATTTATAAGGAAAATTTGCATCCATTTCAATAAGGAGTAGAACATCCCATTAGCTACTAATTTTTGTAAGAATTTGCTGTGGTATGCAACATTAATAACTTTTGCTTAGTTAATATACACTTTATCAACTTGGATTTTCTGATTCAACGCTATTGTTCAGTTACCTACACTTGAGATCATCGGAGATGATATAGACCGCCAGCGAGGAGGACATTGCTGGCCGAAGTTATTAAGAGATCGGGGCATAAGGTGCACATTGAATTATACTGAAGTTTTAATGATTATTTGCATAATCCTACATATAGAAAACGTCACACTTATGGGATGGTAATTTTCAACCGAGTTAAAAGGTTGCTTTTTCAGTAGACGAATGATGATTGCCGTCATCCAAATAGAAGGAAGTGAATAACAAGGGATGATTTTCTGGAAGATTGCAGTTAGATGAAAAGAGAGCGTGGTTGCTGTTTGTTTTATGAAATAGAAATGAATGGCGCTATCTGGTGTTAATGAGGTTTGCCTGTGAAGTTTGGTAATGGCCTTTATCACAAATTCAATAATGACGCCTAGTGAGCTCAAACGATGGATTGTTTTCGGCGCAAAGTCAGGTAAAATGCTGTTGTGTTTCTTTTTTTTTAAATGATAAAAAAAATGTAGACGAACATAGTGCATTTTGAGGAATTGTCAACTACCAAGCCCGATTCGCTATTCTTTAGTGAACCTCTTTCCTGTCGATGATTTGATTGACCATTCATGAGTTTATAAGAGAATTTAGTGTCCTCAGAACGAATTGTACGCTTCTTCTGATTTCTCGCTAAATTTCCAAATTCAATTTGTAAATCATTAGCGCATTTTGAAAAAACCTCCATTCTATCTGGTCTACAACGATCGAGCCCTAAGAAATGTTCTTTCATCGCGGCACTTTTGATATAATTGAACAATGTTTCGGATAGCGTTTTCGATTTCGCGAGAGGAACGCAACAATTAATAATGTAATA
Organism: Toxascaris leonina; assembly: GCA_022844705.1. Taxonomy (NCBI): domain Eukaryota; kingdom Metazoa; phylum Nematoda; class Chromadorea; order Rhabditida; family Ascarididae; genus Toxascaris; species Toxascaris leonina. Next base: position 35,967 of record JAARMF010001147.1, on the reverse strand, counting down.
CAGAAAATATTCAGATCTGGAATGTATTTCACAAATAGTCACGCATTCTATTAAGTAGGCGTTCCAATCCGAATCGAGTATTTTGAGCTGCGTACAGAAATATTGGAGTGGGGGTTGGAGGGTGGGGAAGGAGGCACGGTATTCGTTTCGAGACGGAATGCTGGAACCTAGAAGGTTATCGAGGACTCCGAGGCTTGAGATTATCGGTGAATGCGACGTTTGTGAAACACACGTCCCACTCAGTGCTCTCTGCTCTTATGCGATTTCATAGTGCACATTTACAAAGCGCAGATCCGTGGACATACATGTTTCTCTGCCTCATCTTTGGTTTGAACTCTAGAAGTACTCAAGCTGATGGCATGCAACTTGTTGCATAATACGACTATTTTAGAATGACTTTTGATTCTGAGTTTCAATATGGATCGATCGTCTAGAAGAACGTTTAAATGTGTCAAAAAAAACGTGTATTTATGAGAAATGATAATCGACTGCGATATGCTGCTATAATCTGTTGGAATAGAATAACAAAAGTTTTGTGGGACTTTTTTAGGAGGATCAGACTGCTCTAATTAGAACGCTGCATAACAGGTTCAATATTTGGTGGCGACTCATAAAGACGGCTGTTTTGGTATGTGGAATTGCAAAAACAAATATCCTCTCAACTCTTTCAGCACGGATTTTCATTTGCTTTCCACAAGATTCCATTCTTGGATTGCTTAAAAATGCATGATTTCATGTAATATGAATTAACGTCAAAATATCTAAAAAGTTCGAACGTGGAAAAAACCTTTTTGCGATCAACCGTCGCTATTCTACATAGTTTCAAGTTGATTCTGTCGAGGCGGATATATATAAAATCCAAATTGGTCTGAATTGAAGTTCGACGGATTTGAGAATAGTTATTGTAGTTTGAGAATCCAACAGATCCATTGCAGTTGATGGCAGTCGCAGTTCTTTCGGTCGGTTTTCCTCCATTATCTTAGGTATTATGAATATGCAAACATATGCGAACGATATTTGCAAATGTGTTCTACTTAGCGTAGCATAAAGAAAATTAATTCTTGGATTTTCACAACAAAATTATAAGACGGGTTGCATAAACACGAGACTAAAGGCAGGAAACGAAAAAGGTCTCGCGCAATTGGGTGCAACGCGAGATGACGTCGACTGCACCAAATCTAGGAAAGCTCTGTGCCGGAAACAAGAGGCTCCACATAACACGTTCAAAACCTAGAAATCCCCCTATTTTAAAACTGAGTTATCTGAAGTGTGGAGAGCATCATCAGAAAAAACTTTAGAAATCGACTGGAGCAAATTTGCAGATTTAGTTCTAAGTTTGTTATGCACTTTGGTGAACGTAAACAATTTATCAGCGCGGCTAGAATCGTCAAAAGACACCTTACTGCACACCAGGTGCTTAAATACTCTGAAAGGAAGGAAAATCTATGGCACGCTGCATGCGACGAGGAATTGGAATCGTGACTTCATCACAGCTAAACTCACAGCAGCACCTGTGATAGTGCACTGTCCTGCTCCAATCACAAATTCTCTTTTGAGATAAATCAGTTTAAGAGAAAGAGGATTGTGAAGGCGAAGTAAAAGGAACGAGTATGGGAATTTCACTCCCACCTTCACCTCTTTTTCTGATAAAACGTCGTAGCATTTCTGTTTTTAATGCAGAGGTGATCAAATGTTCCCCGAATTTTTGTATAGGATATGTAGCGAAGTGTGGACGAGAGGTTTTATGATTTCCTCTACTTTATAAGAGCAAATACTCTCGATAAAAAGAATAGCTTGCAACCAGCCAAGATCTATAAATCCCATTTGATACGCCTTTACGAATTCGTATTTGCCAAGCACAATTTGATGTGGTCGTATCTGATCGTCTGCATGTCTGTCTGCCTTTTCAAGTTTCCATTTAGGGCACAACGGAAGGAAGGCTTCAGCAATTTGGTGGGCACAACGAACGTCATAAAAGTACTCCCTAAAAACGCTATAGGAAGTACAAGGTACTTAAATTGCCTAAAATTTGTATGCACTTTTTGTAGAAAAATTAAAGAAATTATTGAATCATTCGTTGGGAAGTTATGAAGTTGACTGCAGCTATCAATACGATTGCAATGACACTTTACCTTAGCAGTTCTTTTTTTACCTTTTTTTTCGAATGAGAATGCGCAAAACCCTATGCTAGCCATTAAAAGAAATCATTTACAAGCCATAAAGTCGAATGTTATAGGACGTGGAAGCAAGTGAGAATTTTTTAGCACTGAAGAGAACGAAGCAAACTGAATGAGTGGGAAAATGTGCCGAAAGAGTTCGCCACAATATACGTTTTTATGTGTAAAAACCATGAAACAACGACCTGTCCATTAGGAACCTCTACAGCTAAAAATAGTTTCCGGGTGCATGCGTAATCGATACTACGAGAGTATTTCCATGAAGAAACTGGCGGCTTCATCGATAATGCATCCAAATAATCTGCACCGACGAAATTGAGTTTAGGATGTCACCCTTCGCTGCCTAGGCAGAAAATTGCATTGCCGCAGCGGTTGGTGAGCCCAAAATTGCTATGGACACCGACACTTCAACGAACTGCCTTGACGCAACTTGGTAGGTGAGCATGAAAAAGAATACGTATATCAATGCTATGCACCAAAGCTAAGTTTTAATCCAGTTCAAACTATTGCACTACAATCATGCTATAGCCGATCTGGCTTACTGATACAGCAGCATTCGGAACAGGATTGCAAATATCTGCCAACACCGTTCTCACTGATCATCCGACGGAGATTGTTTTTTCTTAATGCGAGAATTCCATCGGACTATTGAAGAAACGATTACTAGACAACGCAATAAAGCTGGTCAACACGGATATTCAGAAAACACATGACTCTCCCTCCATCATAAATGCACGCCCTCGTTACTGACTGCTGTACGTTTAGTTCCACTGAAATTTAGGCGACTTTGGTGGCCGCCATTGCAACTCGGTAGCTTACTCACAGGGATATCTTCTGCACAACAAGGCAAACTTATGAGTTTCACGACTGCCGCTTCTCGCGAATTCATTTTAGACCCCAATATATCCCCTTACATTCACCAAACACACTCTTGAAATTTCAGCTATATCGAAGAACGATATATAACATTGCCGCTTATCGCAAGCAAGCTGGTGTATCTAAAAGCGCATTTTGTATTATACAGTAGGAGATCACGAACCTTGAGAACGGCATATTAACATGCCGCAGATTGGAAGACGATGACAGCAATATAATGCCATCTTGCTACCTCTCGAATACCCCGCTTGCACCGAATTTAAGAAGGCAGATCGTATCCCAGAAAAGATACTAGTATAGACGTAGTGTGAGCATTTGGCATCATTAAATACAACTCAGTGTTAAACAAGCCATCTTATGCTGCTTCCTCAGCCTCGCAGTTGAAAAGCTAAGGTTTGTACCACGCTAGTTTCATTAATGAACAAACGACCCATTACAAACCCTTTCCACATTGGATGATAGAATTTTCCATAAATATCCAGACTGGTTGAGAAAATCTGGAAGGTAAGTTGTTGATTACTGGAGCACTTATTGATGATCTTCATAAGATACCACGATGAAACTATTCTAAACCTCACTCGCAAGGATGACCATCATAAGATGCGATGCAACCACCCCCTCTCCTCCCTCCCCCATGTCTCCCAAAAATGCTTTTCGTTGCTATTGCATGAGTGACACAATATAATACTGATGTGTTGAAGGCCTCTCACTGATCAACAATCTTTAACAAAAAACGAAAGAAGAGATGGGCGTTAAATACGAATAATACGCATAACAAAACAACTTCAGTAATAAAAAAGTGCGCAATTGTTTCTCGAAGAAAAGGGCGAAAAAATGAAACTTCCGTAAACATTGCTCTTGTTTCTTTGCTATAGCATATCGCATTTGAGCAAGCATAGTCAGAACAGGGATCATCAACGATACATCCATGAATGAACGATACGACCGCCGCTGGGAAAGAGACAACAAACACCACGCAAGTGTTATCCGAGATGAGTGGACGATGAACTTTGTGGGACAAAAGAGCAAAACAATAATCGCAAACCATCGCAACAAGCAGCTCTCCTATAGCATATCCTATATAAGCTGATAAAGCGGCCGACTTCCCAACTGACCTGAACTAAACCAACCCTACAAAAAGATGCTTTCCATATAGAAAGATATCGGAGAGATCCGCTTTCTCGGAAAACCATACAGAGCCTTGGCGACATCAGACTTCAACACCCATAACTCGGCGACCAATAAAAGCTTGTTGGTAATTTCAAGCTTCTAAGTATGCATTGAGTATCAAGGTAAGTCAGAGGTAGTCACCCCAAAAGTCTGAAGCTATGCTATCACTTGCCCTAGAAAGAAGAATCTTGATGCAAGCTTACTAGGAGAGTGCAGATGAGTAAAAACGCAAGAATAAAAGTGTGTAAAAGAATCTTAGATAAAATCAATTCAACGGAATGCGAACTGCACCGGTAGCAATCACAGTCCGCCTCCAGAAACTCAACGTATAGACGACATGCAAAATTGAGAAAAATCTGATTCGGAATCCTCTGTTGCAGCTAACGTACGTGACGCTCTCGAGCATTTAAAAACTACTCTGGAGTATAAACCAGAAAATATGCACCTCGGAACGTAATGAAAAAATAAGCTGCATGAGAAATTTTGGAAGCAGATTCTCTGAATTCTGCAAGTCGATATAAATAGAGAATAAGAACAAGAACAAAACATTTAGAAACAATATTATCTAACGCTCTTTTAATATATTAAAAACTAAAACGACTCAACTCGACAACACATAAAATATAGAAATGAACATCGGAATCAAACTGGCGAAGCTGCGACTGAAAAAGAAAATCGCTTTGAGAATCAACGCCAAATAAACGAAGCTAACTTAGCCAATAACAACTCCGCGTGGCATATATTTGCAACAGCCGAACAATATGCGATAAAATGTTCTGACCACCTCAATGAAATTGCCAATCTTCATCCTCCTTTCAACTTCAAATCCACTCTCCAGACATCCAACAGAAATCATCCAACATATGGATGAAGAAAACAGGCAAAATAAATCTCGTCGGACGTTCACATGAAACAGATAAATTTCTTTCTCAAGCCCCTAGACGCCCATTCCTCCTGTTCGCCCATCATCTTGACCCTTCTTGTAACAACTTTCAAATAATTCACTTTCTTATGAGATGCTCTAAATATGTCACCAATCATTTGCGTGGGAAATAACAAATTTTTGCGAAAATAATGAAAACGACAACGACAACATGAAATGTAGATAAGCAAAACAGAATCAACAAAACGGAGTGGCTAGTAATGATCACCGAAGGCGATACTCAACACTTTTAAAGCGAGCGCAACGATAGATGGTTCGATTTTCGATTTGTAGCACAAAAGCGATCACACTCACTCGCTTATGCACCATCAACAATCGCAAATCGTGCTCAACTGAACGCTTCGCAAGCACAACAACAACCGTTCTATAAAACGTTAGCCTACAGCCGAGTTGTCTTGTCCACACCGCTCTTCCCTATTCAGATGTATGCAGCCACTGCTTGCAATTGGCTTGATGCTACCCCATGCGGCGCCAAGCCACAACTACCATCTTACTTCCATATGGTCATATGGTCAGATCACCTTCGTTGGATTTAGCTTTGACGAGGTACAGCGCCTCTTGCAATGAAGTAGGGTGAACAAAAGCGATAACCGACCAGGTTGCACGAACGACCGGCCTGGGATTCTGCTTTGTCACACTGACGGACTTGCATCCCGTTCCGTTTCTGAAGCTCTGCTTTATCCCTTCGTGAAACTATGCGAACATTATGGACTTTGTAGGAAACATTCGCAGTTCCATCCTCGTCCATTTCCCCTAGTCCCTTTGTGACCTAACTTTCGACATTTACTATGAGGCGTCTTGCGTCCCAATAGGAGGGACGATGGATCACAGCTATTAAAACCCATCCCGTGCACTCAGTTGGGACCTTTAAGGCAATGGGGACAATACAACCATGGAAACAAGGATTGTCCTAACGAACAAGAACGTTGGAGTGCTGAGCTTGAGGCGGTGGAGAGTTGGTGACCATCATCGTACCACCTTCCAAGTGTCGTATCGCCTCCAGAATAGCGTTCAGATTACGATGGCTGAGATTCGCAGTCGAATGGTTTTCCATTGAGTTCATCAGAAGCGGTGCTTGCGGAACACCGTCCACCACTGCTGCAGCCGATGTCTGATTGCACGTCACACCGGCACAGTCCACACCTATCACCGACGATGCGAAGCTACTCGCCGGATGCACTGGCGTATCCAGATGCACGTAACGTGAACCGCTCACCAAGCCTTCGATCGCCATCGCATGAGGCAGCAAACCTTAACATCATAACCATTAACCGTGTGCCATTTCAGCATGTTTCTAATGAACGTATCACGAACTAAGAAGGAGTGGGAAAGGAGCGGGCAAGGAGAACTAGCCACTCCACCTATCTCGGAATGGAGTCAATATCTAGCTCCTGGACAGCTTTGCTACCTGCACAAACACCGCAGTGGTCACATTTCTCCAGCATTCGCGAAGCTTTCTTTTTATCAAATTATAGACAGTATTTGTGTGGATGAATTTTTGCTCTCCTTTGGTGATGCTCCTTTCTCTCTCTCTTACAGTAGTAAGCCCAATACTCTGCTTAAGCAATGATAAAACAAACATTTTGAATGCATAACAACATCCACTTAATTTTATCGAAAAATGAAGTACCATAAAAACAGTTCGAGACGTGCACTGAACAGATAAGGGGGAGAAATGAAGAAGTTTTTGAGAGATTCTGAAAGTTTGATCTTCCATAAAACCCTCCCATTGCACTGATAAATTCGCTGAAACAACTGATTAGTTATCATGACAAGCTGCACTGATAGCCTCAAACGATAACACACATAGCTCTGCATGTGCCTGCACCAACCCTTCACTGATTGTGCACAACAGCGCGCTCACCGAGTGCGTGCAAATAGCTTTAATGAATTAAAATGCTTAATCTAGCACTGGCATTAGCTCGACTTGCGCTCAGTAGAAATTGCATTTGCATGGATGCTTTCGGTATCTTGTCATGAGTTCCGTATCACTATATGCGAAATAACTACGACGTTACGCATTTTGTTCTTCGCGTAGCCAACCAAACGTTTTCGAAGCTATCATCAGAAATTAAATTTGCAGGTGAATGCGTTCACACCTGATTGAGGCGACCACCTGCATAAATCTTCTCAAAAGAATCGTTATTTTGCAACTATGCCCGTATAAAATGAAGAAACGACCAAATGCGAAAAGTCTCTCCAGCCTGGCGCATTTAAATGCCTCCATCTTTCTTGGGATTCGTATGTCAGTGTGAATTACGGAGTAGGTCATCCAATGCTATATGCTAACATATTCATGGGATTTCGCAGCCGCAAGAAGCTTGGAACCGAAAGCGCTGAAATAGAGGACAGACGGACATATACATATGCGCATGCAGAGAAATGACGTCGGCAGCCATAATACGATTTGTAGAGCGAATTTGCAAACATAAATGCCGAAAAACGATGTGCAGCTGTGCATTCACCTTTCAGTTGAACCAACAGCGATACAGACAGATATTTGCGAAGTTTTTTGATTCAAATAATTGCAAAGTGCGGAACGACAGGTGTGTAATAAGACCTGCTCGATCGTTCAAAAAACTCGCAAATGTGTACGCAAACTTTTTGAAGTAAAGTCTTTTCGGGATCTCGTGTTTAGCTGATGGTCTAACCTGAAGGCTGGTAGTATTGGGGTGATAACTTCTTCTGTTGAAACTTAAAATCACCGTAATTCATAACTTAAAATTCAATGACCCTCATGTTTGAATTTTAGGGCAGACGAGCTATCATACGGGTTTTCTCTCACACGGGGCATAATGACCTCCGAAATGCACTGCTACAAGCCCATATTTTCTTCTCAATATGTGACAGATCACCGCTCATCCCCTGCTTGAGTTCTGTACTCTGTCAATGATCAATATGTTCTATAAGATAACTGAAACTAAGAAAGACGTGAGATTGATGCATAGGACCGTTAATAAACTAAGAAAGACGCTATCCCGGCAATCTAAAGTTTCTGCAAATACAGTCATGTTAACTCGTCTTGCGATCGTATCGAATGGCGTGATTTAGTGATAAAAACAACTAAGTAAGGGAACTCTTGCACACTCCAAGTAGCAGCAACAAGGTTCCCAGACAGATTAGCACTTACTTGAACAATCAGCACAAAGCTGTTCACATGTCGAAACTCGAGAAGAGTGTTACATAAATGGAAGTTTATGCAACGATACGCGAGCGAAAGATTGAAAGCATTTGACTACTGTTTGCTCAAATCTCGTTTGGTGGATCGCTTATACCTATGACGATCGTCACATCAAAGGGTGGCGATTCTATGTTGCTGAAAACGCCCTCAGCCAGTGATCTACTCACCCACCCATCTTCGATCCCTACTAAGCACGTAAAATGTACCCACCGCGTGTTGGCTGTCCTCAGTAAAGAAAACAAGTGAGATCAACTCAGTGATGCCCACTGCATATGCAAACTTCCTCAAATGAACGACAAAGTCTGAATTGCAAAAGTTGAACAAGATGATGCCGCCAGAAGTTCGTTCAGCTTTACTACCTCAATTTTGTCACCATAATTCCTCACTCACTCTACAGCCACCCCTCTCTCATCTCTTTCACACTTGAAATTATTAACGCTTCCAATTTTCTCCACTGATCTCTGACATCTTACGCTTTCGCGAGACGTGGATTGAAACAGCCGTCCACGCACGATTCCCTGTTCTGTTCAGATCATGAAAACAACTCCGTTCTAGCCAACCTTGCCTTCCATCAGCAGACCCTCTACGATAGGATGCCGGAAATGAATTCGCTCATTTTAGATGATATTAAAACATTTCAACGAAGTTTTCTTGGAAAAGGGTTGTTTGCATTTCTGAGGAGTAATTTACCGCCTCCGATAGAATACGAGAAATTCAAATCATTGATGTGAAACAAAGGCACTAGAACAACCTTCCGACATTTCTATGCACATGGAAAAAACGAGATTTCGAACGGGCAAAAAAGGGAACCACGAGTATCGTGCTTGAATGCTTCGAAGGAATTTAACCGCTTTAAAAAATGAGCACACCTTGGAGAGTTTGAAGGACAGAGACCACAAAAAAGACGACGCATAAAATATTCAGCCACTATCCTCCTTATTTCTAGTGCACAGCTTTTCTATCACCTGCTTCAACTAATTCAGCGGCATATGCAATTACAGGTAAGGAAATAGGACGATTATCTCGCAGTTTATGGGAAAAGATTGCACGAATTCTCGTGCTAAAGTTTTTGAAGCACAAAACTGTGCCCAACTTTCACCTGCAGAGATCTCCCTCAACATATCGTGTTCACAAGTCGACAACTTCGTCTGGGAGAACGTTCTCATCCGCACACTACAACAAAAACTTTCTTTTTCTAACCTTGTTGAGANTTAGCGCAGTGCGGCTTTGCAAATATCAATGCAACCCTTACTCGAAGAATTCATTCAATTATTCGCGTGCTAGAATCTGCTTATTTGCAAGCTTTCGATTGCAAAAAGTGAAGGTGTAAAAAGTTTGCGCCGATGCGACGCGAGTTGTCTGTTGTGCCAAGCAACGACTCTGCGAACGCCAACCAGCTCTCGGCATTCTGCGCTGCGTCCACCAATAAAGCCCTTTGCATATTTATGTCGGCTGCAGTGCAAATGCGTTTCATTCATGCTCATCACTGACCATGTTTTGCAGACTCAAATCGTATCTCTCAACACAGCGCCTATCCGTCTCATTTTTCTCCCTTTCACATAACCATGGAAGCACTAACAGTGGAGGCAATGTCAATGAGAGGAAAATGACTGAATTCTGCAGATACCTAGATCAACAAACATATAGGTGAATGCTGCAATCAGTGAAGCTAAAAAAATACATTCACGAAGATATTAAATAAAATGCAGTGCTTCGTCTCACCAATACTGCGAAACCAGTGCGTTGTCAAACTATTCGGCAATTAACAATTGTCTCTGCTGGCTTGTCCACTCTTTTGCTCGCTGAATTGCGCACTTAAACAGCGTTTGCGCAGCTGATCACCATCTCAGCCTAGCACTCGGCTGCTTCACTCTCTTTTATAGTGTTGTTGTTGGTGACTAATTAGAATAATATGAAAGAAAATGTCGACGATATTGAAAACGCTTTGACCAACGACATTAAAAACGAATATCTGATCATTAAATCCTCGAATGACAATTCACAGCTAAGAATTTTTGCAGAGAAGATTGCGTGCTGTGGGTTGTTTATTTAGCAACCCAAAAATCACGTGAGGGAGTTGGGGGAGGGGGGGGGGGGGGAAGGGGATTAAACGTTTCACGCGTTGAATGGAGGGTTAAACTTAGATACAGCAATGATGGCTCTACTAGCCGTTCCCTGATGTGCTCATACAGCTGATGCAACGGTCGCCCCCATTCTCGTGTTACCATTAAGCGCTCACATCAATTGTATTTCAAAGCAGACGCAGTGCCTACATCTGCTGAATAGCGCAACTGAATGACCATTAAGTGGCAATTTCAATCAAGTGCTACAACAAAACGCCAAACCAGCCAGCCCTGCTGCAGCAAAGAGCACGATCTCTAATCACATCACATTGTGGCAACTCTCCCTCTACCAAAAACAGCAATATAGAACCAACCAGGGATATCGGTGCGTGGTCGGATAAGCGACGAGTCGACGATTGAAGGAGGCAGTGGAGGTGCGGTGGGGGCCGAGATCGGTGACAGCATCGTTTCACGCTCTCGCCTTTCACGTAGCTGCTGCTCGTATAGCTGACGTAACCGTCGCTCCTGCTCCAACGCTACGGTCAGTTCATCCACGAGACCACGCTCACGAGCTTCTTCATCTATAGTTCATTTTTACATGCTCTCTCATTCCAGCAAAAAACTTCAATAACAATCTCTTCTCAATTCCTCTCCGCATAGACACAAAGACGAGTGCACCCTGTTAAACATCAACAACTGCGACAGGTCAAGACGTGACGGTGTATGCTGCAACAGTGGGGAAGTACTTCAAGGATATGTTAGTGCAAATGAATCAACTTTCAAGGCCCCTTCTCTCGCATACACTCCCAGAAGTGATTAAAACAAACTCAACAGTCAAGTTAGATGTGAACAGTTTTCACTGAAATGCCGCAAAACGGAGACATCTGTGACGTTCACATCACCGTGTCACACATGGCATACGACTGCTGGGAAAACCAATCAATGTGGTCGTGTGAAGTTTGCCCATATTCCATTTTTGAGTGCGATGAAAGTAATGTGCTTTTCTCTTGCTGTACAATATTTTCTTGAGCTGGACATGCTGCCCATTCAGCTGCTTTACAGATCATCGCAACAGCTGCCAATAAAGCTTTTGGTCGCAATGGATTGGTGAAACATCTTGTGTTGATTGACTTTCCCCAGTCACCGCAGAACGGAACACCGATGCTACTTTGATAAGCCGAACTGACGTCGCAAAGAACAAATCACTGCATCTGAGGGAGAAAAATTAAACGTCTGTACCTAATATTATGCGAAGAATACAGAAAAATAAACAGATGGGACCTAAATAGCAGCTTAAGTGTCAACGAGTGCACAGTGCGATAAAGATTACCCTCAATCCGTCGTTTTTTCGCTTGTATGGCCGCCTCTTTCTCCTCCAACAATCGCATTTTCTCGGCTTGTAGCGATTGAATGAGCTCGGCGGTATGTTGCAATATTGCCGCCTGAAATATGCAAAAACTAGCACACGAACATTGCAACTGGAAGAGATAGAAAGTTCATCTGCGTAAAGGCTGCCTTGCTAGGTGACAGTGCAGGCATCTTTATGACTCGAAACTCAATTTCGCCCCGCAACTGCAAAAAGGCTCCTAGAAAGTTAAATTATGGTCCTTTTAATAAGGCAAATGGAAAGGCTCCTTTCAGCGCAATCCAGCACTCTTGCAGAAACGGTAAGCTAGGAACTGAGTGCTCTGAAAGCATTTAACATAACTACAGCAACCACAGAAGCATGTCCAAACCTTGCTCATTTTCTCGCCGTCCCTTTTTGGCAGTAGAGAGCGAAGATTCTGAAAACCGGCATTGATGCTTTGCATACGACGTCGTTCGTTGCAATTCGCTATTTGGCGTCGTATGCGGCGATCGGACAACTCATCTCCGCCACCCAATGAGCACGACACACCATTCGGAGAAGTATCATCTTCACCTCCTCGGCACGACGACGATGCTCTGAAAGCACCCACTTAACAAACTTCCCCTCAACACTGCCAACGTCAGCTTTAAAAAAAGGCAAAAAAAAGTGAGGCGAACAGCCGTGAACCTAATTTCGATTTCCGTCTACTCGGTCGTAACTCTTATTCATTTAATAAATGCTGACGACTTTTTCCGCAGACTCCTTTCAACTCCGTACATGTTGCACGCTTCACCGCCATCCAATATAGACAAAGCCGTGGCAACTTGCTGTTCTTTTCTTCTTTTCGTCCGTCACCTCAAAGAGCCGTTTGAAAGCACCGAATCCTAATCTTCTTATAGAATGCGACTTTACAGGCACTGAATTCGGACGCTTCAGCACATCAAAATATACGGCGGCACATCTTTCAACGTCCTTTTGTTCTTAGAGCTCCAAAACTCGGAAAACATCGGCAAGGCAAACAAAAGCGATGATTGTTATGTGGATTATCTAGCATAGTGAACGATGCAACTTAAAAATCGAATTGTGGCGCGATCTACTCGGATCTCCAACGACATTTTAAATGCACACTTTGAAAAGGCAAAAACGGGTGAGAGTTCAAAGAAAGCAGTCAGTGATTCACTGGGAGTGGGATGACTGCCAGGAGCATGGAAAATCCACTAGGCTGCAGCAAGATATCCTCAATGTGCCTAGCACGTGAATAACAAAACACATGCTATGCCTTTCGATAGCTTCTGCAAGTGATGCCTTCGAAACAGCTCGGCAATCCCTTATCTTCTTTGATGCTTTGAACGCTAACATCAATATGGGATTATTAGACAGTGTTTGAGAATAACGCATGAACAGTTTTGAGGGTATCAGCAATCAATATTATTCACCAAAAGCATTACAATCACAGGAGAACAATGCCTGCAATATATGTAATAACATTCAGCTGCCGCTCTCTCATTGCCCTTCAAGTGCAAAAAAAGTTTGTTCGAGTCCACTATTTCCTGGTGGCTGCAAAATGGCTCACATAGGTGGGAAGTTAGGAAATATTCAAAGTCAGTCGTTCATTCCCCTGATAAACAACTGCTGCGAAAGAAACTCTTTGCTACCTTCCTCTCTTCGGTCCTTCAATTTTGCAGTGCCTCACCACAACTACAATAACAATGACTCGTTCAGTATTTTGCATGCCTGTGCATCTATCGAGTGAACGCTGTTGATGACAACAAAAAAATAAACTCTGGCCGCTCAACAGAAATAACCTTGATAAACATAATTAATTTCCGCCTGGCAAAAATGAGCTCCTCAAGTGTTTACTGGAATGCCAACAAATGCCGTCAGTAACCAATCGTGAAACAGATCGTAAATGCAGATGGCGACACTGCAATATGTTACGCATAGATAGGACAGTTGATTTCGTGGGTGGCTACACTACGCGAACGCTAATGCATGCCAGCCGGTACTACCATGTTCGAGTGCGAATGGGAGTCGGTTAACAACGGAGACAACAGCGCAGACTTCAGCTCCTCAACATCATTTCCTACGGACACAGGCTTTAGTTGCACTTAGATTGGAATATCTCACCTGCATGTTGCGTCAGTGATCCATTCCCTAGAAAGAGTGGGTGGGCGGAAGCAAAAAAGAGCGCGAGGAAGACGAATTGAAACTGGATTATTTAACATGCATCGCCCTTTGAAGATGAATGCGCGATCCAAAACGTCCCACCATCTCACAATCAATGGGGTTTTGTTTTGTCACAACCGCTCCTTCAGGAGACCTGTCTATTTTTTATTTTGAAATGGCAACTAAAAGATTAAAATTCACTAGTTTGTTTAGTGGGAATTCGATGCCGACAATCAAAGACTTCAATGCTTCATCTGCCACATACGAACCTGTTCGCCTAAGCTGCAAGTTGCTTGTGCTATCTTTAGAATCACAATAACACGGATGATTCTGCTCGGTATGTGAAGCAAACAAACGCAGCACACCAACAGACGATGAAGCAGAGATCAACTGTTGTTGACAACAGCTGCATTCATAATTCCAACACTCTTATCACTCCACTTCCCTTGAGATAACCACTTCGACGCCTCTAAATACCCACTAAGTGCACTGTGCGTCAAATTCCAGCTGAGACAAAAAAAAACAATCCCTCCCCAGCAATATACGATCGTCGTTCGTAGTAAAATTACGCCAAACGCACTTTCGAACTTTTGCTGCCAGATGCGAGCAATACGAGAGCGCAAGTGAATACAGCAAGTGATACAAATGTAAAGCACAATTTGAAAAGCGAGGAACAGACAATCAGACATAAATGAAGCATTGATACGGGCAAAACGCCTCTAATTTCATCGTCAAAGCAGCTGAGAGCGATCGAGAAAAAAATAGACTAAATGGAAGGGAATATGTACGCCGAAGAATCCACAGAGTGAGAGAGAACTGATCGAACGCTTCATTGAGCGATGAAACTGGAGACCACAAAAGACGGCAAACGAAATGCAGCTGTCTAGAGACGAACCAAAAAAAAGATGCAAAAAATGCCCCGTTGCACAAGTATGCAACTGCAACAAGGGATGTTTAAGTCAGTACGTCACCGTTAAAACAACACAAAAGTGCGAGTGTCAAACACCTGCTAATCGAAATTATAGCACCTATGGAAGTCACTGACCCCTTAGAATATAAACAATTTTCAAAAACTTATGACATAACCCGTGTATTTAATAAAAGTGCATGGAAAAGAGGATAGAAGATGACCGAAGAACCCATAACCCGTGAACGAGCTCTTTTAATCTCTTCTGGCTGGAGCACAGGCAAGTGAGTCGGGGTAGATGAACATAGGAAACAAGTCTGCATTTGGGGGAGAGTCAAAGCACCGTTCGAAGCTGGATTCGAACATGCAATCTCCCGCCTTGCGAGCGATTATCTAGCCTGCTCGACCACTGTGGATGCTCTCACCCGCCAATTTTTTTTTTTTTTTTTTGCTTCACCTTCATCCACTATACTCTGCTCATAACTCAGTAGAGCGGAGGGGACAGAAATCCACGTCGTTAACCTTTTATGATAAAGCTCAGCACTTGGTAACATATCCTTCCTGTTTTCACAATGGTGATGTCGATGACGCTATCACTTTTCGGTAGTCCAAGAAATTTCGGAAGAGATTTTTGTATTAGCCAAGGGAATTTGCTGCCCAAGAAACAACAACAAAAGGATAAAAAACACCCAAATATTCCCCGAAAAGCTTGTCTCCCCAAGCAACAGTACTACGTGCTCTGGAGAAGAAATTGAGCAGCGTATATACACACTGCGGCAAAGTGCAAAACGTTTACGTCGAGACCATCTGATCAAAGAAAACTTCTCCCTTCCATCCCCCATCGTGGATGAATGCGCCACGGAGGCCGCAAATCGTGCTGAAACGACCACGACGACGCAAACCGTTTCCCTTCAAATTTTTTTTGTCGCGACAGCCAGCCAGTCAGCCAGCCGTACGCATCTCCGTCCTTCACGCATTTTCAAGGGCGCTCCAGCTGATCGACAATCTATCGCACATTGCGCTCTTTCTGCACGTACGCGTTACTCTCTCTCGATCACGCCATTACACACCAAACGTCAACTCAGTTCAGTGCCGTTCTCATCATTTCATGACAGTGTCGTTCAGCAGATGACGGAATATTGGCGGACACAGTGCACTGTATTCGGTGATGCCATATAATGCTTCTGTTATAAGCTGAAGCTCTCGAAGCTCTACGCACGAAACCTGCTTTAAGCATCATACGAAAGCTACATTGCTGCAAGAAAACCTCATCACTTCCATAATCAAGCTATACGAACAGGACCAGAAAATCTAAACATTCTTATCGTTCCCTCCACCAACCACTGTGAACCCTCACTGTGATAGCAATACTCTGACAGAAGTGCCACAAGTGCAAAAGCTCCAAAACAGAGGAATGTGATTTGCATCGCGCTTGAATTCAATCTCGCTTGTCACAACTGCAGCAGATAAAAGGGGCAATGAGAATGACATCTAAGTCAGCAATAGGAATACAGATGATTCAAAGAATATGCGCAGAACGCCGTTTCACTTCACCACATCCATGCGTAGGTTTATGCGAAGGATTACGCATTCATTCGTCGAATCCGCATATTTTCGCAATACAGTCATCGAAACGAATGACTCCAATCCTTGTTCGTTTCAGATCACCTGCCACGACCACAGATCGCCAAAACAATTGATTCATGTGCGAAGTGGAACATTCATTCCGCCACTCCTAACAGAAAATAGCAAATTCTGTGCATATTTGCCCATTACCGCATCAACCGTTAATCTTCACTAAAGCATTTTTAATATGATTTATGCCCACTGATGCAATGTTTCAGTCACGCTGAATGGGAAAACGCAGACGGATTCTGAGTCAGTGTTGCAGACTTCTCCATAAATAATCGTTCAGAATGACAAATAAATGTCAATTGAATGAAAGTTTTCTTTACTTACTCACTTCTTTCATCAACGATCACGTGCCTTTGTCAATCGGATAACTGAGCCACATTTCCAATATTCCGATGGATGACCTTATTTAGATGAAACTATTTTCCTTTATCACCATTCTATAATAACGGATATTTGACGCTGTAATTGTGATGCATCCACACAATGCTTCCTTTCCGTATGATTTGCATATGTACGCGATCTCATTCAGCTGTTCCACTTATCCAATGAGACTATGTGGGAGGATGAGAAGAAAAATCGAGCACATTGTGAACGCCGAGCGAACGCGCTGAGTGCATACTTCATTTGCGTCTCTTCACAGCACTCAACACTCAGCTGATGTGCAGCTGTTTGCCACATTCACCCAACAAGAAAGCACCTGCTCTCCAGTCAACTCAGCAAACCATTATCCCTTCCCCAACACAACTCCTTTTCAAGCTCACTTCATGGTTTCCTTCATAACAACAGACGAAACAGTGACAGTTCTAAATCATTTTGAAGTTGCAACAATAACTTACAAAACGGAGACCATAGTTGCTGCTTCTGAGTACACATCTCACCAATATGACTAGATAAAACTATAGTTTGAAAGGCGAATCTTTTCTCCACCCTTCTACCCCATCGAATGGGAAATCATTATCTGGGCTTTGACTCCATTCCGAGTCAACATATTCTCGTCTGTCTGTCTTCAGATGTTTAGACAAGCCCATATAAACATATGCACATAAGCTATTTGATGATGGTCATATATGACTTCCAATAGAGAAAGCATAAAGAGTAAAAATCGCATCAAGAATTTTGGTACGAAACGTGAACGCAAATTCTCTTTTGAGAGCCGTTGCGATTTGATTACGAATCTCTTATGATGTGCAGAGAGAAGAAAACTGATGAACGTTATGTTAATAATCACAACGATAGTGAACATCGTAAAGAGTGATCAACGAAAACACTCAGCATTTAAGTGATTAAAATCTAAAACCGAGAGTAGTAATTGCTTTGCGAGAATAAATATTCGTTTAGAGAGTGTGAAAAGAACGACCGAAAGTCTAGCAATTAAATGCAATGAAGAGCTTGGCACAACGATGCATTCACTCTGCAATTGCGTTGCCACACAACATCGACATGCCTTCTCCACTGCAAGGAATAATATGCTGACGGTTCTTTTTCCCTCTTTATAAAATATGCTTAGAAGCAATGACTTTTGTAGGTGGTGTGTGTTCTGTGGGTCTCTGACAGAGCCTGAAAAGTGGTATGCCGCATTTGTAGCTTGAAACATCCTCTCCTCTCACAAAAAAAAAGACCTACATCACTGATGCGCTAAACGCCGTTACAACGACTTGCACATTTGTTGCTCACGTGTGAACATCGTTTGTGCGGTTAGAAATGATCTAGGAAGGAAGCTTCATTGCCAGCTCTCTGTAGTTTGATCACGAATGTAGTGTTGTGGGCTGCATTTTTCAATTTAGCGCAGCAGTTGCTCGATACGATTAACTGACACATGTGTGACTTGCTTATTGCATTCTGCGCAGACGTGGAAATGGCTGAACACTGCATCCGTTACGCAGACTATCATTGTCGTAACCGTTGTTTTAGGATGATGATTGGAGAGAATTGGATTGGCGTGCGTGCGTGCGTGCGCCATGTTTCACGTACTTTATAGACAGCCACGTGCGTTTGGCGTCGATCAAACTGCAAGCGTGTTTGCAGGCCGGAACGCTCGAAAATCGCAAAGTGCTGCTGCATTCCACCAGCTGCTGCTACTATGGAGTATTCCACATATTCCACCTCGTTTGCTATGTTACAACGCGGCTTGAAATAAATGAATGCTCTTTGGTATTTGTGTAACGAAGAGAACAACCAACTGAGAGTTTTTGAAGGGCATCCAAGGACCGCATGATTGCTTCCCTTGTGTGAGAATAAAAGCATGAGGAAACAGTTGCTCTACTGAGGCAGTTGCACTATATTCCTTTTGGAATGATTAATGCACTAAATTCGAATATTCAATTCGGTATTCACTACTGACCGAAAAAGTCCGACTGAAACCTTCAAACACTCGCATTTCAACGATCGACAGCTGCTTTATTTGAAGCTTTTCATGACCGCTGACTGGCGGGAATCCAATCCACATAGAAAATATGCGTATGAGACCTTTCTGTTGCCACTTCTAACCTTTCA
>JAARMF010001146.1:29227-50936 GCA_022844705.1 Toxascaris leonina | reverse complement strand
CGGTTTTCATAGCTTCCCGCTTTCAGTTTTTATAGTCTAGAAGCCGCAGAAAATTGGAATAATAATTCAGCGAATGATTGCAAAGGATCTTTGCAAGCAAATTTCAGGTTATTTTCACCGCCGTCACATTCGTTCTTTACATTGGAGTTTTGACTGGACAGAGGCCAAACGCATTTGCTATAAGTCTCAATTCCAGAAGTATGCTATCCTTCACCTCTCAATACAGATATCGTTTCTTTTGCAGAGGTTTTTGTAGGGAATTTTGTTTTTGTACATTCACAGTTCGTCAAGGTAAATCCACTAATCTCTCATAAGTATTCATGCTCATGAATAAGTCATATGACTTCTTTAGTTTCTAAACGATTGTTCATTCATGAGCAGCAAATCTAATAAGCCGTAAATGCAAACNCGTAAATGCAAATGATCTTAACCACCTATCATTTTTAGATTCTGGCGGATATATCGACAATATTCTGATGGAACTTCTAACTCGCTTCAGGCATCCAATAAGCTTCTCGATAAGGAAAGTAAATTGCCTGCCTTTTTCGAGAAATACAGTTAAGATTTCTGCTGTTTCTTAATGTTTGCGAAGAAATGCTGCAATACGGTTGGATATAGATATTGCTGTAAGCGAAGGAATAAGTTGTGAGATTACCTTGTAATGCGTTCTTCTATATGCACCAAGATGTCTGCTTATATACGCACAATCGATTTTGATGCCACCTAGATTGACGGTTGATTGAATGAAATGAATGCATTATTGGCCTGATTTTCTGCAAAGAGCATGTCACAGGCATTCTATTGTAGAAGAAGAAACCAGTACTGAACGAAGAAACACTTATGAAGCTTATCACTATTTGTCTTCTGATTATATAATGAAAAATCAGACACAATGATAATTCACGCTCAAATTTCCGAAACTGATATATGAATTTTCTTGAGAGAGAGAAAAAAATTTGCTTCTCTCATTTTGCCCAATTAGGTAGAAAGTGAACTGCGTGCATTTTGTCACAAAGGTGTTTTTTGTTTATTTTCGTGTGATTGGTTTCCGACAGACGGATAACTTCATTCAGCCATTTAATGAGAGATTAGTCAGAATTCAATTCCACATTAAAGACACCAAAATATCCATTGGTATGACGAGTAACGAGAAAAATGATAAACTGATGAGAGCAAAGCGGCCAGTCTTCTCACATTTCTCAGCGAATATAAAGAAACAGCAGCACTCAATAAGCTTTGGAAAACTTATCAAAAACTTCCACACATCCTTTCTGTAAAGGAATTCCGCCATTTTTGCGAACCAATTTTATTGTCTTCCAACTTTGCTACTCAATTAAAGGTTTTGGCTTAGCCTTTCTTGAAGAAGAAAATTTCAGTCTAAAGGCGAAAAAAAGGCGAGAAATTTAGACGAACTTAATTTAATAGCGATACCATGAGAATTGGTTTTGAAGAGTGGATCTCTTTAAAAACATTACCACAACAGTACTGTCATGCTTCGCAAACTGAGTTCTATTTGCGACAGCAAATAAATAACCAGCTTAAAGTAATAAAGATGAATGCAGTCAGAATAAAATGGGCAATAACACGGCTCTGGTGTCAAATGATGTATTGATTCCTAGTCGAGTAATAGGTAATGATTTTTCTTAGAAACGCGTGCTAGGAGACGAGAAGCAGGCAAAAACTGACGATAGAAAAAGCCACTGAGTTGCATACTCGTGCAGTTTGCCTAAGATGAGGGTTTTTAGTAAAGTGTGTTGTGAAATCAGACTTCTGTAGCATGACGTTGTGGACATTAAATTTGTGCCATTTGATATTTGACTACCCTCGAAACGCTAATTACAGCTTATGTGTATATCATCTCAGCCATTCCATCTTCCTCGAAAATATAATGACGCTTTCGACCCAATTGCAAGTCTCGCATTGCTCTCGCCTTAGCCAAGCTATACGGCCCAATACGATCTGCTTCATGGTATTAAAACCGTGACGGAGTGCGGCCAGAAGTGGGGATTATGCGAAATGAACATGAGGGGCGCTTTTTTTCGTTTTGAAATAACCTCACACTTTGTTCTTCTCCTCTAAGGTTATTTGAATCGGTACAGCTTAGGGAGAGTTTCCATTTCCCCATTATTCAATTACGCATCTTCTTTCTGCGGGTCATTTGGTTGCATCAACTAGTTGTTCCTTGCCTAAACAAAGTATCATAATTTGAGGCACTCGAGAAGAACGATAACTACCAGCAGGTGGTCAACGAGCTATCAACAATTCATTTCGTCGCTCCATCCTACCTCATTGTTAGCGGTGTCAATAGTGGTGAAGGCTGCATTATCACAAGGCAACAATTTAATCCATTGGAAAACGCATTTGATATTTTTCAATAAAGTATCCTCCCGCCTTATTGATCAACTCAAAAAGCTATTTTTAGCAAAGTACTTTTTATCATTAAGAGTGATGTCATCTCGAATCAGTTGACCAATACGATGAGCGCATTTGGTATCGTTACTATTAATGAGTAATTTCTTGCGCAGTCTACCAAGAAACATAGAAAAGATTAAGCAGAAAAAGAAATTTGAATGGAGAGGAAAATGCCTGATGTTCGATGAACCCAGTTGATGTATTTGAAGTCAGCTCTTCATACCCCACATGAGTGCGACTAGCGCTTCTGCATGTTCTTGTTGAGTCTCATGTTGGAATGGATCGATTTATTCCTTGAACTTCAGGGACCGATGGGCAGCTGCAGATGTATATAATTTGAATGTTAAAAAAGGACGCTGGTTCTTAGTCGAAACGAATTTCGATCACTGGAAAATCGATAAGGATAAGCGACGGTGTGTCTTATTTTTCAGAGGTTTATGGATACTACCACGTTTGGCATATTTGATGTGGAGATCTCTAAATCTTGACAAATCTCCAATGCCTTTTCTGCAAAGTTTCTTATCGATGATGGAATATCGTCGCCTAAAACGAAACATGAAAATTTACACTCTAAAAGTGGATGAAAAGCCTAAGCGCACGATTTCAGATATGTCGCTCAGCAGTTGCTCAACTATATAGGCCGACGCGATCTTAAAGAACCTATGCTATTTGCCGTTCTTTCTGAGTCTCCCATCAATAACAGGTTAGTCGTCACTTGAGCACATATATTCGCAATACTTCTCACCAAATATAAACTCATCCTGTATTAATCATGTGAAGAAATCTTTCACAGATAGTATAAGTTGAAAATAACATAGGCATGAGCATGATTTGTTATGCCCATCTGAACGCTTGAAAAAAAGGTGACCGCCTCCGTATGAGATCTTCTGAGTGGAGAGGAGCGAATAAAAAAACCGCGATGTTGTTCGCTCGGTCGATCAACTGAAATGTTTGAGCGTATAGACAATCTGAAATCAAAA
Organism: Toxascaris leonina; assembly: GCA_022844705.1. Taxonomy (NCBI): domain Eukaryota; kingdom Metazoa; phylum Nematoda; class Chromadorea; order Rhabditida; family Ascarididae; genus Toxascaris; species Toxascaris leonina. Next base: position 47,544 of record JAARMF010001146.1, on the reverse strand, counting down.
CGCGAATAAATATGAAATCTTCAAAGGTGTTTTAGGGAAGACAATTCTTGATTCGCCTTGTGCAGATCTCGCACTTTCAATAAATCGTACATAATAGGAGATATAACTGGGAAAATTTTGCCAAAGTTTGAAATTTTTGTCGTCTTTGGAATCGACGTTCAGATGAAAACGATGAATCATTGGTTGATTGATTGCTACATAAGCCATTACGACAGAATAATCGTCTAAAAATTGAATTCAGGCACACTGTCTACACAGTGATTATGTCAGCAGCGGACCCACGGTTACTATACTCAACAGCCATTATTCGCTCCTAGAGTGATATCAAGAGTCGAACAGATCTTTTTTATACACCACGGACTCTTTTCCGTTGTTGTACAATATATCGCCTGTGCGCTGCTTGAAACTCATTCCAGTGCTTCATTTGCCGAGGCTGAAGTGCCAAAATCATAAAAGCCTTCCGCATTGAAGCATATTGCAAAAACTGTGTTTTTGATTGATCAAACCATTGGTCAGTGAAAACTTATTTTTAATCCTTGGGAGGGAAATTTTCTCAATGCATCGTGCTATTAATCTCTAGTTTCTCCTCATATCGATGTTGTGTTGGTTATTCTGCGATATGAATTGATGGGGCGTTGTGGATTGCTCTTTAATTGTCCCAATAAAATTTTCAACTCAGACACGGTGTATCGCATCAGCAGTTTTCATAGGCAAACAACCTACTGCCGATAAACTCTATCGGCAAACAGTTTGTAAATTCAAAGAATCCAGAAAATGATAATTCATTGAAGTTTTGAAACGAAGATGGGCAGTCTTATATCCATCGAAGATGAGTTACTTTCTTTTCATAAATGTTCGAAGGTACCTTGTTGAAGAAACATTTTCTGATTTATTTGGAGTTCCACAGCAAACTGAGGGAACGCCCAATTCGCGCATTCAAAAAGCAACAGTGATCTCCATGATCCGGTATGTAACTCGGTCCCACTTTATTAATAATATATCACTCATGCAGTTTAGCGGAAAGAAGATTCGAAACAGACCATCGAGGGACTTTTCCCAATGCGACTTTTTGAACAAATATTATAGTTCTGATTGTTGGCGGAGGCCACATGTTTAACTTTGGACTAGGCATAGATAGTTTGCTGTTAAAACCTCATGGCATCTGAGCTGACCTCCCACTGCACACACTCAGATTATTTAACAGTGCACTTCACAATACGAATGAATGCACACGTGTTAATTCAAGGAATGTGAGATACGCATTTAATTACCACGCGATAACAACGTTAGGATTGGAGATATCATTGTGTAAAAGGGCAGTTCTCCAAGGTGTGAAGAGCGATTTGAGGGCGATGGAAAATGCGTCTATAGAAAAGAGCTGAGCGGAGGCAATTTGATTGTCGCCAAAGATCCGATGTTAGCGAAAGATGACTGACTTTTAACAGGCGCGTTATATTAAGGGGCCCTCTACCTGCATAGTTTTTGAGATAACATTTTCCAGGCACGTGAAGTTATATTACGTGCGTATCACTTCCCTAGTTACAAGTGATGTAATTCAAAAAGAGGCGAACTAGCGGCGTGGAAACTTTGTTGCTGAATGAGACAAGCTGGAAGAGGACTCCGATAATTTTTTTGCAAAGATTCTGGTAGTGGCGGATAAACCGAATTTCCATCATAAATCTACATTTCAGCCGGATCAATCGAAGGAGATTCATTTTAGACATTCTCCGTCTTTTTTATCATTACCGAAGCTCAATTCACATCTAAACTTGTGAGCCGTCACTCAGTCTCCTCAAAGAGCCGACTGTCTCCTGCATTGGAGTGTGGGCAGAGTGATATGTAGCCCCCCAGCGATCGACTGAGATATAGCAATGTAGAATAGATTGAGAGAGCATTACAAGTGCCTCGCTGTAACATTTGAAACGCTCCTATCGGAGATAGTTGAGCACTTGCGATATTTTTCGGGAAATGTTCATGCAGCGTTGGCAGTAACTCAGATCCGCGTGTATGTAAATCTGAATCACAAATGACAATTTCCGTTTATGCCACAGTATTGTGCAATTGGATATTCAAAACTACACCTATTCAAACTACACAAGCATCTCAGCATTTGAGCTCCCCATTTAGTTTTTGAGGCGATAATGAGTGAAGTGAGAACACTGTGATCATCAGTGCGCATAATGTCTGTGTCACTTCGTATCTTTCAATTATTTGAATTTGATTGAGAAGGAAGTAGAGAAAACTTTCATAATTTTTCCGAAGTATTGGTATTGCTGAGTTCATTGGTTTATCTCCTGGATGACTTCTCTCTCTTAGAAAACATCAATTATCTATATCAATAATCAGTGCGGTGCTGACGGAAATGCTCTACTTTCCGACAAACTCACAAATTCTCACATTTTTCTGCTTGAAAGGCGACTGTGACTCCTTTAATCCCCTTGTTGAAAAAAGTGGGGGCGAATTGGGTTAAAATAAAACCTTTCTTGTGATTGTTTCAAAGCTGCAGGGGTTTCTACGCGATCATCCGAGAGAAATGATTGTAGATTCGAATGCGCACCATAAGGAATAGGGTCGCTACCTGACATCGTGATACACAAGATCGAGCCACGCATAGTTTGAAGGACGGAAGATTTGCATTTAACTAACAAATCTCAATGATGGATTATTGTGTGCTGTTAAGCGCAGCAGCGTTCCGTAATTACAAGACGACGGATGTCCGTAACAAAGTGAAATAACACAATGTGTTGAGAAGAGTGCAGTCGCTATCCCACCCGATTTTCGGTGAGCATTCTTTGTTTTCGAAAGGAGTATATTCGGTACCCTTTTTCATTTACCAGGAATAGCATCATACTGAGGCCTTCACAGGTTATCTGCATTTGGCGGTCTGATTGCAATTCCACGCTCTTGGCATACGTTGTCTTGATTCTAACGGCATTTCAAGGATGAATGCGTCACTCGTCTCCCAATCCTGATTGCAAGAAAGAAAACAACCAAACCTGTCGATACTACTGCTTTGTGACTTTGAACATTTTACTGTTTGAAATTCAAATATTGCCAACGAGGAAAGTTTTGTGCACAAATCGAGTTGTGATAAATCAATCAAGTTTTGAGAACTGTGAACTCCGCCGTTGTACGAGCCATGCGCCGATTTGTCGATTCACGCAACCGTCGAAATGGTGATGGCACAGAAGTCTTTTTTTTGAAGCTCTTTCGAAATCTCCCATCGGCAGCGTTTAAAATAGTGTGGCAATTCCTACGAACAACCAACAAGTTTTGCTGCCACTAATCCAGAAGTGGTCCAGTCCCCGAGGTCAAGCAACCTCAGAGAAAAGTGTGTAGAATGAATCTCATAACTCATGCATCATGTAGTAGCAGCCATAAGTTTCTTCCATATGAACAGTTTGGAAATGTGACGTCTGCAGTATCTTGCGACACCACCATTTCGAAAAGCTTCTGAAGACTGCAAAGCCTCATCACTGCTCTCACAAGTGGCAGTTGTCGTGGAAGTTGGTATCACACTTTAGTTGCACAACAACTAACGCTTAGTTTGCGAGCGCAAATTGGGCTATAATATTCTGCGACAGAAGTATTCATCAGATCCTGAATGCAGAGGGTTCGCAACCTGCTGATTAAACAAGTGTGGCATTATTATGAAAGCATTGTGCGTCTGTCGCTGGCGAGAATCCAAGTGAGTCTATCCGTATTTAGGTATTTTCGACGCTCAGAACGACTTCTGTTTCAACTCGAAAATTAGTTCGTCAACTTCGTCGCAATCCATAAGCGTATAAAAATATGTTTAGAACTTTGTCGCTGCAAATATTTGATCCATTGGAATTGAATTGAATTAGATTGAATTTGTTCGTTACGACAATAGAGAAGTTACTTTTTTATTTTATAACGGGAGGTCGTATGGGTATCAATGATTATCGAAAGATGTGTTTGCTTCGAGAGAAGGACAAAAGGAATGGGAAGCACCATTAGCGTGTCAGAATATAGGAAACGCAGCTGTATTTGAATTTGAAGTGGTGATGTCCTAAGATGCACTGATGGTTTATAGATGACAGATTATCTATGTGGTGGTGTTGATCTGAAGAATAGCAATTACTCAGTCGTTTATAGTCAATATTCCAGACATAACAATTAGTGTTCGATTGGTTTTCAAGCGTGATTCAGACTTGTGGTTTGGTTGTGATAAAATCGTTCACAAAGTGTTACTTGCATGAGCAAATGACTCGGCTCCNCATGAGCAAATGACTCGGCTCTAATATGAATGCAGTACTGTGCATTTTTATTATTTGTTGAGAATTGGCGCAGCTGAGTGCTATGATGAGTGAAACTCTACAAATACATTTCATAACAGCTCATCTGGTGCCCTTCTCCACCTTTTGAGGTGTCTATGCCATTCCCAGATTGTACAGATCTCGGGTTGCATTTTGCATCTTTCGAGGAGTTGCGATTTTCGAAAGTAAACATCGAACGCCCAGTTATGCCGATCACCGCAGATAAAGCCTATTCCATCAATTAACCTGGTTTGAAAGCATGGATACCTAATCACGCATTGTTTAAAGAAAATATTTTAAGTGGCCGACAAGTCTGAACTATCACGAGCCTTTATTTCCTTTGACTCTATTCTTAGCCTATAAAGAAGCGGTGAATGACATCTGAAATCACGAATTAATATCATTCGTTGCAGAACATTTGATAGCATTATTGAACTGTATCAGTTATAATTATCCTGAAGAGAGCAAGCAAATACATCAGATTATTCGTGTTGCTGAGAAAAAGTTGCAACCTTCTACCATGGAGATATCATACCGCTAAGCGATCAAAAAACTTATATTTCGGCCGTCACTCCTTCTTTCGAAACTTGAACACCTCATATGCCTCACTCAGCGCAAATCAGTTTTCTACTTCGATATAAAACAATAAGATACGCCATCAAGCAGTCAGCTAGCCACGTAACTGTGTTGCAGTACACCGAAAGTTTCATCAAAACGATGGTATTTTCATTTTGGGATGAAAGGTAACCCATGAGATAGAAGAAAGAAACCGACACTTTCAAAGTTGGTGAAGCCACCAGGAAATGATCACTCAGTTCATGTGCGCTGTGACGCACAACTCTGCACATTGCTCCTCACAGCGCGTTCTATTCTTCGACGGAGAATTCTCTGTCTCATCGTGCTTCCCTACATGCCTGCACGCTCTGCTGGCAAAAGGTGACTACTGGTGCATCGTATTGTGAAACGAAGCCTCAGTGAAGAGTACTCATGCATTTTTGTTTTTTGATGACCGATGAACACATCTGTTCGCAGATGGGGAACGAATCCGTGTCAATTCATTTCTGATATTACACACCCAGCAGAGGTGCGGCATTATGTGTGCACTAGAACTGACAAAAACGGAAAATGATGGCAGCTGAAAACGTCGGCGGTAACCGGTGATGGAGCAATTGTCTGGCAAGCGAGAGATCACGGTTTAGTACCCAACTGCGGATAAAGGCTTTCATTGGTCATCGTAAAACAAGAATAAATAAACCATCTCAGTCGGAGCTGGACTTATAAGTTTTCGACATGTCTATCAGAAGAGTATTCATACTTCTTCAACAAATGGCACATTCCATACAACCCTTAATTAATGTCATGCAAGCAATGAGAGCGGCATCAACATACGGCCTCAGTTAGTCCTTCCTTATATATTTCCCCCTTTACTCAACAGATGCGATATTCAACTACCATTCGCCTTTCTTGTCTGTCATTATTCCATCAATTTCGGAACGGTGAAAATATATATAGGGTTCACAAACTTAATTTTGCACCAATAGGACCTTCGTTTTGCACCTATCATGTTGCAGTGAAGGATCCTTCGGCAGAATTTGTGCGAGTTGTTGAATCAGTTGAAGGATGAAATCCTTATTCCGCATGGCTCTTTTATTACTTTGTAAGCTGTGGGACTATTCCTAGGATAGACTGATTAGAGAAGAGGGTGCAGTGTTAGCTTCTTTGGCATGTTTCTTCATATTTTCCTTTGAAATTTCGCACCATTGGTCTGCAAATGCAACTGAAATTTGCTCGTTTATTCCATCTCCGCTTATCGCAGAAAACAGAACATCGCCTTGATTGTAGCACTCTTCTCCTACAGAGATTTCATTCCAATATGCATCAGAAGAATGGTAGCTTTTATGGAGGTAAGATTCCCTTGTTTAACCAACATTCTCTCAGCACCGTTTCAGCATCAAACCTTGATGCGAAGCCATGACATTTGGCAAGCAAGTGTGCAGGACGAAGCAGCTTTGGCAGCAATAAGGGCAAAAGTATTTTCGCAGAGATGCGCAGAAAACAATCTCGAAGAATGCATACGCCAACCAACTTGTTCCTTTATTTACCGACAGCCTTAACGCTTCCTCTGAACTAATCTCAGCAAATCTATGAAAAGAGTGCATTTGCCTTGTTAACGAAGTCACTGTATAGATGATACCTCTTTTAGTAGCAGAACTAACAGTGCTTGGCACATATGCAGAAAAATGCTTTCTTGGACAGAACTTGACAAAATTCCATTTCTAATTCGCCATTTCCTACGCAAGACTTCTGCAGCTTTTCTACCCATCGATTCTTTCTCATCTTCTATCTCTCTCCCTATTCGTGACTCTCTCAATTATCACACTGTTCTCTATTGTCACATCGCTCGAACGCCACGCATCATATTCAGACTAATGTCTGTACTTCCGCTTCAAACAGATATGTACTGCGCCTCCTGGCTCTCGACGTTCTGTAAATGCAAACAAGCGATCATATTGCTTTCATTGAGTCTGTTGTTGTGCAACAAAAGGCCACAATATGCAATCAGCGTCAAAGAACGTTTCAGTGACACCCGCTATAGTTGTACCAATTTATTTCTTACGAGCTGATGTGCGCATTTAATGAACTTATTAGTCAGCTTAAGACAATAAGAACGTTGCTCGAGTAAGCTTTCGAGTAAAATTAGTTGCTAAGTGGCAGCAAATATTCTTTTAAGTGAACGACAATAGATCGTAAGCAGCACTTCTTCGATTATATCACCATAAACACTTCTAAATCGGCCTTCTTCTGCGTCCTTAATTGACGCATCTCATTTAAAGGCTTAATAGCACTCAATTCGGCGACAAAATTCAATTGTAATCATCCTTTGCTGAATCATTGTTACAATGAAAAAATTCGAGTCAGTAGTGTTGTGCGTCTCGCAGAAATTGCAATCTTTTTTTTTTCTGTCAGTTGTTTTGAATGGCAACGTGAATCATCGTTCTTTCACGTCAAAAATAACCTCCTCTGCCACAAGTGTGTATCATGAGTGTGTACGCATTCGAGTTACATCGTCTGTCAAATTTCAGTCCCTTTTTACCGTATTTTCGTCGCACCACAATTCCAGCAGTAATAGAAATTTTGCGCATATTTCTCTGATCAGATTTGCTTCAGTTATTCGCCCATATAAACAACCAATTCCACTGATGCAATCTATTAATTAATGAAAGAATATTATTTCTGACGGTATATTAGAAAGAGATGTCATCGCTGAATTAATCCACAAAACAAATCGGTGAAAACATTTCCTCGTTCACGTACGGTAAGGAGTGTGGTACCGAATAGTCGTTGCACAACAGTTTAGGACATCCTGAGNTGGTACCGAATAGTCGTTGCACAACACTTCTAGGACATCCTGAAATTTCGTATTTTCATTTGTGTTCGTATGCAACACCAATAAAATCGGAGATGTGCCACGTGGCAAAAAGTTTGTGGAAAATATCTGCAGCGGAAAGCGTTATTATCGCAGGAGTGTTCAATCGTTGGTCTTCAGCTGTGAACACTATCGATTGGTCAAATAATTCGGCTTTACAGCCTTTAATTAGTAATTCTAATTCACTCTGCCTATTTGCCTGCAAAGAACGACTGCATATAACCATCCCAGTAAGGCCGAACATTTTGAGACCATCATCTGTAATAGTCTCTCGGAAAGGTTTCCTTTTCGAGAGATTACTACGAATGTCCGCATATGCTAAGGAGTCCGCGATTTCGGCCAAAATCTTTTCACTTCAGAATGGTTCTGCTTTGTAATTGGTGGTTGAATAATTCAAATGATGAGGTTGAAAGTGAGTATGGTGAATCTCTGCCCGTTCTGTAACGCTCAACCGCTAGAGGCCAACCAGTTAGATAGTAACAAATGTTGCCGAGAAGATACAACCGTTACCTTTGAACTTAGTTTAACTTTGCTTCTTCCCACATGCAATTAAACTCGATGTATGCGTTGAATGAGTGTAGGGGGTGGAGATGGGACGTGGAGCGCCAATCGAAAGGTGTTGCATACATAACACCTGTGGTAAAATAATGCTCAAATGGCACCACAGAAGGAGACGTTGTACGGTTGTTTATGCGTTTTGTACATGAGGAAGTTCCCATCGATATTTTGAAGTTTTTCTCAACTAGTGGAAATAGCAACCTTCTCAGCAAGATCGCTCTCTCGTATAGTAATGCTCTATAGACCGCATCTTCATATTTCTCTGCTTCAGGTCATATACGCATGGATTCGCGTTTTGCAGTTGTGTTTTATGATTTCCTCTACGTCTTCGTTCGTGCTTGCTGTGCTATTTCCCAGCTCATGAAATTAACTACATTTCTAGCGTGCTAGCATATTCATCAATATGGCGAAGGACTACGAAACTTATGGATTGAACGTGCCAACTACCTCAGCTCCACGCAGCGATGCCATAAAGCACTATCGATCAATCGATTGATCCAAATGTGTTGAGCCGTTCAATGCGGGGTGTTCAGCAAGTCTCCTTTCTATGTGCTTCCATCTTAGTGAGAGGAGAGGATCAATTGTCTAGCTGAGAGCAAAATATTACGCTTTACTGACCGTAAAAAATTCATTTTTGTTGCACTAGATGGCGATGAGTCATTGCAACAACTGCTGTTGGGCACACAGTTGCGGAAGCCAGTGTATTCCATTCACGTCCCGCCTCGTATACGTTCATACAGTGTGCAAGATGCCATCAAATTGGCAACATCGTTGTGATGGCCATCTTTTCCGCATTCTCCAATCGACTCCTCGTTGTCCCTCTCTCCACTAGTTACAGAATATGATTTCTATGTTCACTGCGCACTTCTGCGCTATTTTAATGTACCTACTCCTGAAGTCACCGATAAAAATGAAGGGTTTACTTTGTTTCATTTCACTTCATCTTATGATTTTGTTTCCATCGTTTGGCTCTCATTACAGTTATGCGAAAAATTGCATAGAATACGTGGATAATTTTTGTGATTTTATATGGCACTATTCTTATAGATCCGTCATATTTAAAATGGGCAAAAGATATGCTCATTTTTATGTCGTTCCTAAACGTTCAGATCGTTTTAAAATAATCAAAAATGAACCTTTTGTAGTCTGTCCTGTCGACTGGAATGTGAGTATTCTTTTCGTTGTTGACAATTTTCAGTTGTAGTCCCTGTGGTGAAGGGAATGGCGAAAGCGGCCATGCCACCTGTCAGACGTCTTGATACCGACTACCTTCTCTCCTTCAGAATCTCTAGAATCAGTAATATCCACAGATTTTCGAGGCTTGTTGACGCCAAGTTCGTTCAGATTGTTTGCTCATTGTCGAGGAGACAGCACTTTCCCAATCACATTGCCTCACACTGCCCAGGCCATATTTCGGTACCATCTTGCCGTTTCATTTGTTCTGCAATCAGAGGAACAAAATCAGCGGAAATTCGCGCCAGAGGAGCTGGCGCGATGTGGGTTTTACGATTCCGCTCGCGTGACCGATCAATATTGTAATATGCGATGACATAATCTCAGATATATTCAAGAGCGAAACGCGAATGGAATAGTCGTATCTGCGTTCATCTTGTCGTAGCAATCAAACAAGTCAAATTTTGCAACGCTGGCTGCAGTGCTTCTTGGCCTGGAACTATCGGACAGACATATGGCCCACGCATATGTCCATGAGTAGTACACATACATATGCACACCTGCTAGAGTGCATGTGCAAGAGGGCTTAGCAAGGATGTGAGGGGAAGGTGCTCTATGCAGAAGTGGCATTGGATATTTGCTTTTCCTCAAGAAGTGGTACTTAAGAGATCATTTGTCGACTGACAACAGTGTCAAGAAATTGTAAGGCAATATTTGTTATTAATTCTGTGGAGTACCACCCTTTGGTGAATTTATGTCGCTGTTCCTGGTCCATCATAACGGTGGTATTGCATTTTACATAGGTCAGATTGCATCCTACAAATTTTCCACCCAATAGTCGCAGAAAAATGAATCTTGGGTGGACGATTGTACGTAAAGGTAAAAGTATACTGTCACATATGCCTTACCCTTTTTTAACAGTCTGTAATACTGATTGATCTGACCAGCGGGGTTGCAAGAGTGAGAGTCACTTCATCATCCCTGATCANTCACATATGCCTTACCCTTTTTTAACAGTCTGTAATACTGATTGATCTGACCAGCGGGGTTGCAAGAGTAAAAGTCACTCCATCATCCCTGATCAGCTTTTCCATTTGCTTCCTTTTTTTGCATTTCTCTCTGCATCAGCTCCCATCGATTAATTTCAGCAGCGCTCATAGTGCTTCTTAAGTTTTCTCGAGCGCATCCCAAACGGCTGCTATATTTTGAACTGCTTCAATTTTAGAAACGACCGCTGTCGAACTTCCATAAATATTAACATATCAGTATTCTCGACGAATGTTTCTGTGCTCTTTGACAACGCAAACAGCGTCTTATTTCTCTTGACAGAGGCTTCTTCCATTCTCACATTCTCTTTTCATCCGTCAGTTAACTTCATAATCCCGTTCGTTCACAAAGAAGCGAAGCGCAAGCGTTCCACTCCTTCATAGCCTCATCAACTTTGTTGGCGTCCTTGTTGGCGCCTATCCACCTCATTTTGTACTGGTGGATGCTTTCGCATGCGCGTAAAAATATTTCTGTCGTTTTCGCTAATTTCTTAGCAGGTGCCTTAGCACAGCACTACTTTCGCCTATCATAGGCCTATCACATTCACATGCGAAGAATCTGAGCGCGGTGTAACACCTTACGGCTGCCAGTTGCCTCAAGCTATCTCAGTGCAAAAACAAACTCGAAAATGCACATCTGCTCACTAAACGCTGAGAATTCCAGAAGAGAAATTTGCGTCAGCCATAATATACCCCTCGTGATTTGCAGCGTTAAGGACTAGTTTCATGTATCGGTCGTGCGTAAATTCCTCATAGCACTTAAAGAGCTTACGTTTATTTGCACTGCTGCCATAACCGATCGTAAATATTCGCTGTACTCTCCTACTAGATCCCACAGTTCTCGAACCTCTACTAACTGGCTGTTTATGAACTATTGTCGTTGATTGCCTAAGCCGCTAAATATGTTGCTTAAGTAATTGGAATAAGAAATAATACGCCTTGTTGAACGTTTATCCACCTTAAGAGTTCCTTCACCACAAATGTAAACCTTTCATCATATAAACGCGACTTTTCCTGAGAAGCATTTGCACTTGAACGAGATTCTAATTTCCGAGGCTACTGCTGTTGTTTTCCTCAATTCGACGGCAGCATTTTTTAAATGTAATGTACAATATTTCGGCAGTATTTTTTCGTTGTCGTCATCTATCAAGTGAATTGTGCTTCAAAATTTTCTGCTGAGATCTTGTTCAAAATATATAATATTCAAGTACCTGAAGGAACTTCATTTTATTTACTGTTTAGATCAAAAGTCGGTAAAGATGTCGTGGGGTGGTCAATTCAATGGAACGATAAAGGCGCAAGCTGAATTCAATGCCGAACGTGCGGCCGATTCTCTCGAAAAAGCGATGAAGGGATTTGGTTGCGATAAAAATAGACTCATTCAGGTGCTCACGCATATCAATAATGCGCAACGCCAAATGGTTGGTATCAATAAAATTCACTTCTTTGCACAGTATACATAAGCTTGCAAGAAACGTGGAAGAAAAATAATGCGAAAAATAGTAACAACTTTGTTACAATAGGTCTGATAAACACACAAATTAATTAGAAACTGAAGGAAACGGCGAACTCATTACTCGATCATGCCAACGAGTGGCGCGATTCGACTGTCAACACAACTTTAGGGCTTCTTGGCGAGTAATTGCGTGCCTCGTTTTTCATCATGTATCCTAGTATACGAGTGATCCTTGAAACTGGGTAATTACTTCCGCTGATGGAGTTGAAGAATTGTTATAAGGGGATGTTCATATTCTCTTACAGGAGTTATATCCTGTAGATGATTGCTGTTATATCTGTTCTCAGTCTCGCATGAAGTGATGCTATCTTGATTACCAAAATGACCCCATGTGCTCCGCGTGCATTACTTGAAAAAATTCAACGTGTTCCCGTGTACTCAATTTGGTTTGAGAATTTTTAACTCATTTCGCAAAGCCGATATTTGAGTCGTTTGGTGCGAGTTTTTTGGTTTTGAATGTCTCTATAATATTTCGGATCTCATCGTTGCTGAAAAATTGAGTGAAAATCCTATTAAAGATCTCCTCCTCTCTTATCTCTTTTCTGGTAACATGAGAAATCGTTCAGCTCTTGGTTGCACAGACAACTTTCATTCGGTCTTCTAACAGGCCTCTTGACAACACTTAGTTGCCAATGTCTTAAAGACAATCTTTCGAAGGGTGGAGAGTATTAGAATGCAATATTCTTCTGGCAGCTAGCGAGCATAATTCATACTGAGGAAATAAGCTTCGTATGGGAAATTTTTTGGAATTTAAAAACTGTTGCTTTTGCATATTACGGCTTAAATTTTAAGCGAACTANATTTTTTGGAATTTAAAAACTGTGGCTTTTGCATATTTCGGCTTAAATTTTAAGCGAACTACAGATTCGCACACCATACAAAGCGAAGTACGGTAAGGACTTGGTGACTGAACTGAAACGTGAATGCAGTGGTGATTTCGAGGACGTCATGGTCGGCTTGATGGAAACACCAACCAAGTATGATGTGCTGCAGCTGCACAAAGCTGTTAAGGTGTGTTTTAAAGGAAAATGACTGTCATCGTTCATATTGATGAACTTCGCGAAACTTCCCTGGGAAGGCTCGATGAAAAACCTCATACACGTTTCATATTGATAGCCACATTCAGCTGAACAACACACGCGCACTCTTCCCTCTTCTTCCTTCCCCCTTCCCTTCACCATCCTGACTCCTTTTTTCTTCTTGAACTGAGTGAGTGCTAGCAGCAATTTTCGAGACTTCCAGAAAAATATCCCCAATTTGTCTATGAGCAATCCATAGAAAGACTGGAAATTTCGGTTCTTGCGCGCAGTTATCGTGGACTTTGGAAAAATCCCGTGTAATTTTGCCGCCCAGAGGTTGATTTCGCTAAGTTGAGAACAAGCCGGTTGGAATTTTTAAGATCTGCTAAAAATTCGGTCGAGAACCTAGTCACTTTCAAATAACTGATGAAATTAATGTCTCAGCAAATCACCCAAGAAATAAGACTTGCAACATTTTCGAGAGTTGAAGCAATGTCTGTGCATGGTTGAAATACCTGTTAAGTGAAAGCAAGGAATTCTCTGCCTTCGAAGATAGCACGACGAAATATTTGTCGCACCTCTCGGTCTGTTATACAATAAACTCGAGAACTATGATGCAANNNGCTTCAGAATTCATTAAAATTCATAGCGATCTTCGCTTTTAACCGGTGTCAGCCACTTCTTAAGGTTGTTGTATTGCATGTTCTCGCGGGCTGTGAAATATAGCTGATTCTCTAAAAAAACAGCCGATCCCAGTAAACTCTTCTCGGGTGCTATAGCTCCCCTCTCCTCTCCTCTCTCCAATAGGTTCCATCTCCGATTATGCTCCACTATGCTTTATATAGCTATGTTTGGAAGATGACTTGCTTGCACGAGTTTAAAGCCCTGTAACTTTTTGTTGTTGTGCACATAGCGCTCACTGCAGTACCCCACTCGCATTGTGCGCTCTTGAAAACGTTCATTCCCAAATTGCTTTGTTCGTTGCATTGCTCGCCTCGCTGTTATCCATTATGTTTCCATTCCAGTGAAAAACAATATATTTGCTGTCAGCAATATTGCTATTTGTTCTAATCGAAAGCTGAAAGATTGCTGCCGTCATACGTTTCAATGGCGGATGCTTTAAAAAATAATATAAGTAAACAGAACAAGGCATCGATATGAAATTGGTTGGAAGGAAGCATTGCAAGTTGCGATTGTTTCTCGGAATATGAAATGTCATCTTCATGAACGTTTGTTTAATACGTTTAGGGCCTCGGTACGAAAGAGAAAATTCTGATCGAGATTCTCTGTTCACGAAACAATGAAGAATTGGCTGCAATTCGCAACGAATATCAGAACGAATATGGGAACACATTGGAGCACGATGTAATCGGCGATACGAGTGGTACGCTGCAGCGTCTGTTGGTCTCATTGCTGCAGGGATGTCGTGATGAGAGTCAACATGTCGACGATCTCAAAGCCAACCAGGTCGTACACGAATACTCTGCTTGCCGACTTCACCCGTTGAATTCCTCAGTTGCTTGCATTTCACGTGTACATCATTTACTTTTTCTATCCTTTCCTTAGTGTCATTGGTATTTATAGCATAATGGGTATCGTATAATGAGGGATGACAGATGGATCTGATATAGCGAGAGAATGATGCAATACTTATAGGTAATGGAATTAGGCTATAATGAATATTGTATGAGAGATGCTGTGTGGGGAGGCTGTGGTATAACTAGGCGGCTTCTTTGAAATATCAGCAACGCCTTTGCGGTTCAAATCGCTTTGATTAATATTAAAGCAGTTACTGAGTATTTCAACAGAGTTATCATTTGGAATGTTTAAGGATGCACACAAACTTTTGGCCGACGGTGAAAAGAAATTCGGAACAGAAGACTCGACGTTCAACTCAATTCTCGTTACGCAGAATTTTCATCAACTGGAGAGAGTATTCGCTGAGTATGAAAAGATCACGGGGCATGGCATCGATAAGGCTATTGAAGTAACTTAATTATTGTCTTCGATAGATATCAGTCAAATTTGCATGAGATGCATCGGAATGTCGATAAGATATCCACTAATAAAATTCCCTCAGCAAAACGAATTCTTTTTTTGACCTTGAGGCGACCGTCTCTCCGTTTGAAGATGGAAGTATGCGAGTTATCCTTTCTTTGTTCTCTTGTCAAATATAACTTCACTTAAGTGGAAATGATCTTTTTTGGAGCTACAGCTTGCATTCAGAAATGTCATTCAGAACCGTCCTTTCTAGAAGTATATTTCTCATATGTTTCAACGATTCATCCTGGGCAAACCAGCAAACGGATAAAAAGCCGCTGCAACAGCACTGGAGCAATAACATCATTACCGATTACAGATTTTCTTCTTTTTAGAACGGTTAAATTCGTCAGTCGTGTGGACAGTCGAGTAAGGGACCACTGCTCAGCATAGACTGCATCCACTGAATTCCTATCACCAGTGCTGCTGTGAACCACAGCCACAAAAACGTATATGTTCATGAGAAGCGTATCTGTCCATTGATGATGGGAATTGAGTGGGTGCAGTCTATGTTTAGCAGTGGTCCATCATTCGATTCTCTGTATGACTGATCAACATAACTATAGTAAACAGACGAAAAGCTATAATATTCACAACGGTTTGTAGCGTGATTAGCAGTCATCATCGCACAGCGGAAATGCCTCCATGACGCCCGCAAAATTCTACCAAAAACGCTACATAAAGTCGTTTTGGGGATAGATGCGTTCACCTTTCCATCCGTTTTGGGTTTTAGCACAGCCATTCTTCAAACCCTTTTAACGCTTATTATGAGTCATTCTTGCATAGACATTAGTAATGCCATTTTGCTATAACGTTCCAACTTCTCGGAATGTTCCTTCTTCTATAAACCGCTCGATGTAAAGTGAAGTTCCGACTGCTGCAAATTGTGTGTAAATTTTCAATGCCTTTGACTATGTATCTAATTTTGAAGTTTGTGAATAACGAGGAAGTTGATGAAGAAGGCCATCTTATAGTGTTTGTCATATTTACGGAGTTTCCTAATTGTGGCTCCAGTGTCTCCAAAGGTAGTGAACCTTCGCAAAACAATTTTACAAAGCAGCGTTATAATATGGGAGGTTAGACAATGGATAATGATAGAGAGTGGTGGATTGAATGCACGAATCTGATTTCAGAAAGAATTCAGCGGTGATACGAAGAAGGGATTCCTTGCAATCATTCAATGCATTGAAAGCAAACCGAAATATTTCGCTAAACAACTCTACGATGCGATGAAGGTATTGAATATTCTCTTTGATAAGCTGATCGCTAAGCTAATTCTGTCTGATATACAGATATAACCGTTTTTTAGACGTCGTTTGTACCAAAATATGTTGGTAAGAAAATAATTGTGAGCGCTGGAAACCAAGCCTTGTCGGTATCTTTTTCAACGTTTTATGGGGATGAGCATGAAGGCGCATGAAACATACTTTCCCTTTCCTGCCGATTCGGATTTTGTCCGCCTTCCTCCGCATCCAATTTGAATCTTAGACTTTCCTGATAGATATTTGTAGAGATTTTGTTTACGCCTAATATTGGATCGCCTTAGGGCATGGTCTACTAGTAATTCCTTCGTACAGTTGCTTGCGCACGCTTCAGCGTTTGTTGTTGCTCTTCGTCTGTAAGTGAACCATGGTTTGAACCAATTTTTGATGAATGATATGGGTAGAGACAATTTCCCACATGATTCATCGGAGGCAAGGACTAGAGACAAAGCGTCCTAGAGGAAGCAGGTGAAAATTCCACTATCCTATGCCTTCCTCCAATCTATGTTGGCTTAGCTTAGGGTTGTTGTCCACCTCCAAAGCCATCACAGCACGATTTCCGTCTACATGGTGCCCACTATTCGCCATCGCTGTCTATTGCTATCTGCATAAGACAACTGTAATTTTATTACGTACTGCAGGGCCTTGGTACCCGTGACAATGATCTGATCCGAGTGATCATTTCACGCTCTGAGATCGATCTGGCGCTGATCAGAGCAGAGTTCGAGATTATGTACAAGAAGCCTCTCGTTGATTTCATCAAATCCGATTGTTCCGGTGCATATCGTGATGCATTAATATCGATAGTCAAAGGCAACTGATCGTTGAAATACGTGTACTTTATGTTCTCCATACTGTGATTGTACAATGGTTTATTATTGTAGCATTGTTGGGAAAACGTTATTACCTCACTTCTTATCGATTTTCGTTTGCTTTTTCGTAACAAACAGTCCACAGGCTATGCCCACACGAATGTAGGTCCCAAGTAGAGTTGGGAATCCACCACTACATATCGACTCATCAACACAACTCTGCATAAGTTGTGCGTTTTGCAGTATCGAAATGCTGAAATACCAATTCAGCATTGATTAACTACGCCAGAAGATATTTATGCCATTGTTGAATGGCGTGCTGTAGAACTCGGAAGTCTCAGAAAACCTTCAATTTGCCAGTATGAACGTCGATATTTGAAAACCTAGAAAACGATGTGAAGAAGGGCTGTAGGGAGAGTTGATGTTGGGAAATCGGCACGTGCTTAAAAGCATCAGAGGAAGAGCTGAAAACGTTGGAAAAACAGCGACAGGTGAAGCGAATTTGGAAAGTGCTGAGAAATAACTGTGACAGACTAGGAAACCAGAAGAATGCGGCTAAAAAATGGTAAAGGGGGCAGAGAAAACTGCAAATAGCGAGGCAAGATTGCAAACGGGGGGGGGGGGGTTAAGAGATGAGTGTGTTAGGGAGCACGGGCAAGTAATTCTGAAGCATGTTCACATAGTTTTGAGATGTTTCCTACACTTGGTTGTATGGGCTAGGTGCCGATTATGTGAAGGTCCCAGTCGGTGAATCCTGACTTAATATGTGACATAGACATCCGGATAGGGACATGAGCATGTGGGGATATGTGTGTGCGCAGACGTGTGGATTAGTGCATATGGAGGCGCCAGTGTGCGCACTTCGTGATGCCTTCAGATACCCAAGCTGGTGATTAGCTATCACACCGTCAAATAATTTGGTGCCTAGTGCCCCCAGGCAGCTGGGCCGCCACTTTCCATAATGTGTGCACAAGATCTGTTAAGCACATGTCTGGTGTTCGCAGATAATGTGAAACCTTATTTCCCCTCAGTGGGACCCGCTACCGACTTCCACAGATTCAAAAACGACCTTTATTCTTGTTCAGAGTCATCAAATGCTTGGCATTTCTGATGATAACTACAGAGTACTTCAGATCGACTATCAGTGTGAATATATGAATGCCTCTCCGGTTAAATTGAACGCA
>JAARMF010001146.1:15564-29128 GCA_022844705.1 Toxascaris leonina | reverse complement strand
ATATATAATACACATATAAGACTGTTCTTTTACCCAACTTTCGCATATTGTAAACACATACATAGCGGCCAATCTTCGGACTGTGGTATGCAAAGTTTCGAAGGAGTCCTAGAATTTTTCATTCGCAAAGCTTTTTGAAGAGGTTTCCGAGATCGTACAATCACAAAGACAACTCAGAACATACGAGAGCTATGCTAGAACTGCTAATGTGCTGTGGAATTATCAACGTTTGTTTCAAATGTTAATATCAAATATATTCTCGATTTTGTTCCATTTCATTTACATTCAGTGTTTATGTTGTGGTAGTAGTAATAAAAATCTTTATTTACAATAAGGAAAGTATCGCATCACAGATTCAATAGAACGACAATACACAGGAACCATAATATATGCTTACGTGCAAACATTGCACATAACCATGCGTTTAAAAGCCCTTATAGGTTGATGAAAGCAAAGACCGGGGATCATAAATGACATACACGTAGGAATGCAGAATGGACATTTAGTGATAAATTATAGCTGGCNNNTCGTATTGCTCGAGGCGTCAATTTAAGCACGACAAGTTACCTGCAATAACTGCAAGAATTGCAGACAGGAACGACATGAAAAGCAAAAGAATTGAACACATCAGTTCGATTCGTTGTCTTTCCTTAAATTCGCAGAGGGTGAAGTCGCGAGCGCAATCCAAACTTTGTAAAGGAGATAATACTTTCGAACGAAATTCCTGAGAAACCTTCGAGATCTTGAAACATTAATATAAATCGAAATGCGCTCTACGATGCCGCAAAGGTTTCAAATCAAAAACGCTAAGTCGGTGCTCATAATTTGGAGGAAAAGTTGGAATTTGGAAAGGTTTGAGGGAATTTATTGTCGAATCGCAGAACTAAAATATCTCCATGGAACATCGCAAATTCTCTGTGTGCACAGTGTCATGGGTGATGTGACATCTGAAGAGTGATGCGCAAAGTGAAATAGTTGTGCATGTATACTTCTTTTTTAACGTTTCACATAGTTCTTATTTATTTATATTTTGCACTTTTTTCAACTGATTGAAATTGTTTATTTAGCGATGTCCAATAAACGAATCAATAAGGAAGTATTCAAATAAACACAGAAAGTAGAATGTGAACGCAGTTAAAATCAACGAAAAAGTAATGTTTGAGACAATGCTAATGATAATATTGGAACATCTGAAAAGAAATTTAGTGAGAAAGGAAAAACGCCTTCATTAGTGATGCACTCGTTAGTGCTTATTTTATCGCATTTCGCCTTCGTTGTTGCGTTTGCAGTTTTATTTATTCGCGGTGAATAACAATTTCTATTAATGTTACTGTTTCTCTACAATAGGCATCTTCACTTTTCACACAATATGCCAAATTCAGCGAGTGTAACCAAAATATGCAAAATGGAAAGTTTGTTTGTTGTTTATGAGATCGAGTATTGCCAGCCACTTATGCTTTCTTTCACATGCATCAAAAGTACAACAATTTATTCA
Source organism: Toxascaris leonina (assembly GCA_022844705.1). Taxonomy (NCBI): domain Eukaryota; kingdom Metazoa; phylum Nematoda; class Chromadorea; order Rhabditida; family Ascarididae; genus Toxascaris; species Toxascaris leonina. The sequence goes on along the minus strand of JAARMF010001146.1, from coordinate 27,633 downwards.
TAGGATTTGGTGATAGTCACCAATGATCAAATTTCGGGCATTTTTCTATGATCTGATTTAGGCTTATATTTTTACAGCTTACTCGTTTGGTTTAAATTAAATTGAGTTTCAATTGCTAACCAAAACTCGAGCTTCTAATTAACTCGAGAAAACTCGAGTTTCCAAGTTGGCTAATTAACCGACAGTTTCCGAAGAAATCTGAATTCAACCGAGGCGCCTTCAGTGAATAACAGAAAGTTATTGCATTATTAGCACATCATTTGACCGTGAAGCACGGGACATGTTACGCGTATCCCAAGTTTGCTTACCGCAGCATACGATCTGCGTAGAACACATAGTGCTGCAACATTTGATATTCGATGAATGAATGATGAACTAAAGTACGTGATGTGAAAGGACATGGTGGGGGATGAAGGTTTAGGAGAATTTCGATCCCCTCAGGGGAGGGAGGGGGAGGGGGTGCAGCAAGTGTGTATGTTTCAAAGTAGTTAAGGTCATGTGCGTGAATCAAGAAACATATTACTCAGATTATTTGTGCATTCAAGTTTGTTTATACCTTTTCGATGATGCTAGTTTTATTCATCGTAGTGACATCAACGCAACATTCACTTCGAGAGATTCAGAGGCCACTGCAACTGGCGTTGAATGTTTTCTGTCGAGGTTGCACAAAACTGATCGTTTTTCTGCTCCAGGCCGTTGTTTTATTTATTTCATGATGCTGTGTTTTTTAAACTATTATTATTCGTGTTCTATGGCGCAATGTGCTGAGTTGCTTTTGTACATCTTTTTATCGATGTAACTCACTTCGCCTTTTTCTTCGAGCGATTTCTTTCCCCATTCCTTCAGATACCTGCTTTTTTTTTTTTTTTTTTAGCAATTTATGCTCCTCTGGGCTGATGCTTTTGGCTGTTGAATAATGAACGGTGGTGAATTGAACGCGTCTGCAGGCTTCGTTGGTGCAGATATCAGCGGGAGTACTAACAATACTAATTTTGCGGATGCACAAGGAGAAGCAGCTCTCTAGAATGACATGACAGCCTGAAACGTGCACCAAGCTTGGATTGAGGGCAGTATCACAAGGCATCGCTGATCGATTGCCCTTAAATAAGTTCTAGGAAAGAGGATTGGACTCTCCGCTTACTTCGAAGTTGACGAATCGCGTCATAAATTAACCGATAACAATGCCATGGTGATATGGTGATATGGTGATATGCTGTCGCATGGGAGGATGCGAAGACTGGTTTGCGCACATGGAGTGGTTCGGACAAGATTGTGCGGACAAGTGATTGCACTCCTCACGACAACATATGGTTGGGATTCTGGTCACTGCGATATCCAAACTGTTGCTCCTAAACGAACATCTATATTTCGAGACGAACTTCCGTATTTTCGGGACAACGCCCTCAAGCTGGATGGCTTAGTCGAAGTTGAAAAGGACGAGGTCGAATAGTTCGATATATTTTCGGAATTTGAAGTGCACTAGGGGCAGCTTCGCAGCAAAGGCTTGATGACGTGGGAATAATCAATGATCCTATGGCCAGAAATTTGTGACCACACTGTCGTAGCACAAACGTTAATCTTTTACAGAAAAAGGAAGTATGCCAGAAGTCATGTGAAAGTTGCCTTTCGAGGCTAATTGCTAGGTCGAATAGCTTGTTGTTTCTTCACTTTACATTCTCTTTTTTTTATTTCTCTTGTGGCTTCACTTCCCACATGTGCTCTTTTATTTCTAAGATTCCCTTCCTTAACCTCTTTCTGCAGGAAGATGTTCCTATATCCACCATTTGGCTAGGCAATTCATTGTATTGTAATAAAGTTACATGAACTTCGGAAATATTGGCCAGAAAGCATTTATGATATCGTTTTGGCCAAAATCTTTTGGCGGAACTTAGATCAGATGCCGAAACTTCTTTCCCTCTTTCCTTCTTTCCAAGTGGATCTCCTCCTTCGATTTTCTTGTTTTCAGCAATCGTCCTGCTCTTATCTATTTTCTTCAAAGGTAGTCGACCGATATTTTTAGAATGAGTTCAGTCACAAGCCAGATTCAGTTTCGTTTGGACAGCTTCGGTCGACAAATGATCGCGGTTTTATAAATATCTCATTCTGTTCAAACAGAAATTTGCTTGCAGATCAACGTCTTTGGTCACTTCTCGACTGTCAGAGGTTGTTTTCGGTTGCCATCACCATGTAAGCATATCGCCGGAAATGGAAATTTTTCCTCAATTTCTACGCTGACAACCGATTCTTCAAATTGCACTCATTTATTTAGCTAGTTTAATATTTTTCATTATGAGGAAGGTTGCAGGCGGAGGTGAGATCTCACACAATAGAAGTTTATATCGCGTGAACTTCCACTGTGTTCATGTGGCTCATTCAAAATGGCTTTTGGTTGGAAGTGATGTAGGAACAAAGTCAAAGTCGACAAGCCATTCTCAGTGTAATTAGGTTTGAACAGTGAAACATCTTAAGCATTTGGCGGCCGAGATTAAGTTTTGCAGAGCGCCGTTCAAAAACACTCAATAATTGTTCCTGCGTGATGAAGCTTTGCTCACGAAGAGTTGCTTACTAATTTCAGGAGGTGACCAACTGCATAGTTATGAACACAGGGAAATTCAGAAGAATATTTATATTGAAGAAGATGTGACCGCGAATAACGTTCCTTTATATTACTCTTCTCATTTCAGTAACAAAATAAAAGGGTGGGGAGGGTGAGAGGAAAGTCGAGCAAAGTACGGAGCAAAGAGTAGGGTAGATTCAGCTATTGAAATCAACAACCTCAGGTAATGAAATATGATTCGTATGATTATATAGTTGTTTGGTACATTTTTGCTAGCAACATGATTTGATATTCTTTTTGGAGTATTTTAAGGAAATAGAAATTTCACTTTTCCGTTGGGACGCAAATAATTAATTTTTTTTGTTCCTTTGATAAAAGTGCACGAATGCTTATGAATCAAAATCATTTTAACTATCTTCTGCTCAGTGATTTTTTTTGTTGGCAGCAGCACAACCTTCTTATCTCGTTGACAATTTCAGTAAACGAAGGTGATAGATGACAGAAATGAGGGATGCGAGTGACCCACAATTTCCATACTGAACTTTATGTGTCATTCTTTTGTTAGTGCGAGCAAACTGTGACGCACGATCCGATTGGTAATCGTCATTGCTCGCAAAGCGACGTCTGTGACATCGCACTTGTCATTCGGCCTCATGACATATAAACTCAAAAAATGGTTCAATGGACTGGTGGGTGGCTGTGGCGAGTTCAAGCGATGCATAATGAGTTGGGGGAGTTATTCTTTAGATCCATTTTCGAGGCGCTCATTATGACGCCAAATCATGACGAACACTTTCGAAATAAGACGATATATCGGGTGTCTAGGACCAGTTCTCCTGATATTTTGGCTGATAACTACGTGAAGGGAATGCTCGCTTGACGTCTGCTCCAGTATAGAGGATAGGGGCACTGAACATCCTCGAAGTGCTCTTTCAATATCCATTTCAAGGTGGGGCAATGGATAAAAATCTGTCCACTTTATCGCATAATGAAGCGATGAACATATGTTGTCATGGTTATGGGCATTGCACCGTTTGAGATGTTCTTCCGGCCATTGGTCCTCTCGGAATTTGCATCTTTCAGATTCTTCAAACAATCAACAGTTTCAGTATTTTCGAAACACCGGCATATTTCATCGCTTGCAAGTCTGCTATGTAAACATTTTTTGCTGCCTTCAGCAATATAATATAGAATATTGTGGCCATGCAAAAACTTATTTGAAACGTCGTTATGGAATACTCTTGGAAATGAAATAGTTGGGCTATACCAAATACCAAAATCCGAAAAATTAGTATCCAAAATGGCCTATTTTTAAACACGAATATTTATAGTGTGGAAATATGACCGTTACAGTGCGACTACAACGGCAACAGCCCCTAACATATTGAACCATGAAATATGTCTGTAGTACTTATGTATAGTGTCGAGGTCTCAGCTATGTCGTTCAAGGTCTTCCGCATATCTTGAAATCAAAGTACAAGCACAAAATATCCCCTTGCATCAACAAAATTAACATCTGTTTTGCACTAGAGTGCTTGAGGTTGTTGAAATATAAAATGACCGTTAAGGAACCAAACTTTCGTCGTGATCGCACAAATTTTTCTAATAGGGAGAAATAATTGCACATCTATAAGAAAATTTAACTCAATCTCAACGCTCAAATCGAATCGATTCATCACTTTGCATTTTAAAGGAAGCGAAATATTACTGAAATCATGTAATGCACACTGATTGCAGATTTGAGATTATCCACAGCTAATCAACCACTCATTCGAGATGTGTTAATAGCAGTTATGTTTGCACTCTGTTTACATAAACCTCAGCTTCTGTTAACCTCCTCACATCCAACCACGATAGATTTGGAAATGCAGTGCACAATGAAAAGAAAACCCTTTATCGCGCAATTTCTGGCAAAAATTTATCCGTTGATGACAAAATTTGTCAACCCACGAGCGAATGGACGTTGGTCGTGGAGCAAGAAAACCAAGTCTTATGCGCTTTGGACATTCAAATTGAAAAATGCCTACTGCTGATGGTAATGAGGTGTCTGTTCGTCTGCGCCTTTGTGTGCGTGAGCACATTGAGTTGTATGTCTATGTGTCTGTGTCTGCTAGTCCAACAGTCCCAACTTCGAAATCCTCAAGCTGAAGTCGTGGAATTGATTGGGCATGATGTGCGTCATAGAATGAAGTTCTGCACCACCTTTCACATTAGTTCATTGGTTTGAAAAGTAATTGTGCAAACTTACAGGCAAATGAATTTGCATATATTTCACACAGTTCGGTTTTTCATTTTACAGCGGTTGGGTGAAAAACGAAGCGAATCTTTTGCAAAGGATTTATGCCAGCGATTGGATTCATCAAAATATGAACAAATTGTTCTGCACATTTATAATTTTTAGTCATTTTTAAAACTGAATGGTCGGCATGAAAGAATGTAAAAGCGAATATTGCGCCAGCCCCTCAACGGTCTCCTGCAGTTTTCACATATCATCATGGCAGAACAATCTGACAAATTAAACAAAGAAGTTATGGTCGCATTGAACATCATCACTTACGAGTCAAAATCCCCCCTCTGAGCTTCCTTATTTCAGTACTTCTCAAAACGGTTCGGACGAACTGCACGGAAGTGCGGAGTGAGGAACGGCGGTGTTCCGTTTCGGCGATGCCCTAGTCCGGAAGTTGTCTGTTGTTGTTGGCATTCGCGTGCCCCCTCATCGTTACTGTCACGCCGTAATTAATCACCTCCCATTGCACAGCCCCACAAGGACGTCCTCGACAGCGACGGACGTCAATCTTTGCTGTCGTTGTCATCGCAAATAACCGTGCAAATTCCATTGAGTTCGTGCTGAAACGTTCGTATTATATCGATAGCAGTCATTTATGAAAGAGACGAGAATGCAACGTCGGTTATATCGAGTTAGTTCGACATCCGTCTATGCAATAAACTGGTGCCATCAATACAATATAGGCTCTCTTCGATTGAGAGACTTTCATTGCACCTCTTTTTCCAACCTTCAAACATGCATAGTGTCACCTATAAATTCCGAGCACAATTCCTGCTCAATCTTCAGATACCGAAATTCTTGCTTCGGACCCGAACAAATTAATGACTTGCAGCGGATGCCATGCGTGGATAACAGAGAATGAGCAGCATTTTGCTTTTGTAAGCAAAATGGTTTTGGACGACACTTATTTAATTTTGGGTTTTCAGATTACTTTGAATGAATGCGAGCTGTGGACACTAAAAAGAACGCATATGTTAGTCAACGCTTTACTGCTAGCATATTTTAACTGAGCATTCACTACCGTTCCTCTGTCGAAAGCAGTACATAAACCCTCTTCACTATAATCCTAGTGGCCATCATATGATAAAATTCTCCCAAATGGATTCCAAATATGAATGGTCGTGAAGTGCCACCTACTGCAAGTCGGATAAATTTGTATCAGCTTTTTACAAAGAGCCAAAGAAATCAAATTTAGATGAGATCTATTTCACTACTTGTTACCGATGTGCGTTGGATTTTTCCTTGGTACAAGAAAGAACGGTATTTTACTTTCTTATATGATTTGAATTGAATTCCTATAAACCTAACGGATTCTCAAGAACAAATGACCATGTTTTTTTTAAAATTCATATCTATATTCCTCTCAGTTCATTAAAAGAGTTGAAATGAAAGGTACCAATTCACTGCCTCTGTTGTTTACTTAAATGGTGATAGTTCATTAAAAGCAAGCTAGTCGAATATACTGAGTAATGTGTTCAGCTGAGAGGAATATTGAGTAACAGCCATTATTTGTTAACGTCAGTTCACTGAAAGCAGCAGTTGTCGCTATGCGATGAGGGTCGCTACCACATAATAACAAAAATCTCGTGTGCTATATCTGCGATGGATTGATTGCGTATAGTCGAGTGATTTCCACTGTATTGGTCCGATCTCCTCAAAGTCCTCATCAGCATTTACACTCCGCTATAGCTGTCAACTCAACTTTTTCATTACTGCGCTCAAAACTGTTTCATCATAGGCAAAGCATCATCAAAGTGGTTATGAAACGATGCATCAAAGGTGATTAGCTTCTCCAGAAATGGTCAACCACTTTTCGTCTTCAGTGTCCAATCATTAATGAGCAGCCGCGAAAATGTTTCCTGCTTCCTGAAATGTTTTCCTTTTGCTCTACTTTGGATTTCTTTGCTTGCCAAATTCCTATATACGTATGTGNTAATGAGCAGCCGCGAAAATGTTTCCTGCTTCCTGAAATGTTTTCCTTTTGCTCTACTTTGGATTTCTTTGCTTGCCAAATTCGTGTATATATACATATATTTTCGCGCGTTTTATAGCTGGCTTAACTTTATTCAGGGGTTGTCGATATAAAGGACGGTGCTGAGTATCTTTCCTCTCGCATCGAGGAAGATTCATTTCTGATGCCAATATTTTGTAGCACCAAGCTGTAGTCCTAAAATAACTATACTTTTCCTCTTATGATGTAGATGTAAAAGTAGATGTCTCACAACTTGCTGAAGATCAAGTTATCGAGGCCATGCTGTTATAGAACCTTCTTATCTTCTAGCTTATTGCACAGGATCGTTGTGGTACATGGCCTTTGTACTATTGTGGCATCCGCCCTTTGACGCAGCTATCTTCGAGTGGAAATTTTCCGCAGCGAGAATGGAGATATGAAGGAAATGAAGAAAAAATGAGAAGCAGAAGAGATTTGTTGCAGTTGGCATAAAAAGTGCTGAACCGATATGTCTCGATGGAATAACTCGAGTTGGCCGAAATCACTTTTTTTGCATCACATTCACTTTCCATAACGTTTTGCAAACACATCGATGCAACGCTTATGACGGTGTGAATGGCTTACAGCGTAAATCTCTGACGCTTGTGCTAGGACTGTGCGAGTACAGCTTTGGAAGGGCTCAGAAGACGAACGAAATAGTGTGGGATCAGTACAACGGATTCTGATACTCTCCCTTCCCCTTAGTCCTTCCAAAGTCTTTCACATATGATGGACACATTTACTTACTCATACTTAGGGAATTGTCACAATGTCGTTCTGATCTCAAACGTCACTGAGTGTGATATTTCGTCAAAATGATTATCCAAGAGTGCCTAATGTACTACATTAAATAGCATCCTGTCACCTGGCCGGTGTAAAATGTAGCCTTGATCCCTTTGACAACACAACTCTCTGCTTACTTCTACAGAATTTAGAAATTGAATTGAAAGAAAACGTCGATATTGAACCGCTAAGACGCCTAAAGCGTGCAGTATCTCTCGTTACGGTATCTGTAAGAGTCAGTCGCTTCGAGCGCAACAACGCACCGCTCAATCCAAGTTTTCAAGTCCCTTGCAAGATAAGCTGAAGTTTGTGTGCGCATGGACTAATTAATGACGTAAATATGTTGATAGATAAAATTCGCGTGTTTCTTCATTACAGCACATTTTCCACGCGTCACAGTAGATTTCTCTTTCAGATTCCATTCAAGATCAATACTGAGGTGAAGCGACGTTAGCGACAACTCTATCGGACAGAAAAGGGATAGCAAACTATTTCAACTAACACTGGCTAAGGCTCACTACTCCGCAATTCTTGATGCGAAGAAGTGCAATTCTCAGCTACCGTCTTTCTTGGAGCCACGTCCTACTCACTGCTCAATAGGAATGAAACCCCCCAATATACCTAGGTCAGCTGCTCCTTGTTTTCGACTCTATCGAAAGCCTAGCCCAAAAACTGTATTTGGGGCTAATTTCTGGAAGAACTGCTTAGTGCAAATGCGGGTGGCGTATCAGTTCAGAGTTAGAAGGCACATTAGAATGCAACCCCTCTCAGTGCACATTCATGTCCAGCACCTTCCGTTACCTACCGTTACCACTCCTTCACTTCCTCACGTGAAGTGGCGGATGAAAATGAGGTGGACGTCGTTGCGCCATAAACGACCGAAAAATTTATATGTGCAAACTGAAACATTGTATTATCTGCAAAAAAGACTGAGGAAGAATCATCACTTTCCATACTCGCTATTCTTAATGAAGGGCATTTATCGAAGAACTGCTCAAGAATCTTGTACCTTTATAGCCCAGGCTATTGCCGAGAGCATGGACCACTTTCTCATAAGCACCACAAAATGAGGCATATGTGAAGTAATCAGGTCGGAGTGCAAGAAAGCGATTGCATCCACACAGAAACTTCTTCCATCCAGAGATCTTTGCAGCTAGTTTCATCTGCGTTTTAGAAAATGAATGGAGTTTGGAGTTTTTACTACTTGATGCATCATCCTCAAACGTCTCAGTTGAGCATTTTGTGGGAACCGAAAGAGAATTAGTTTCACCTCTTCCATCACACTCATTCATTGAGGGAATGAGCACTATCAGACTGGAAAGAAACGGCCCTTTGTTTCAGAGAAATAGCTGTTGTTAGTACAATCTCTTTGTGATAATATGCCTCCCATGAATATTTCAGCAGTGGTGCAGGGAAGTTGCACGAGAACAATGGAGTTCAGTTTAATGCGATAATCATTTCTTCATCGACGAACTCGACTAGCATTCGCTTCTGAGTGAAAGAGCTATGTGAGCCACTAGAACTTCACATTCCAGAAGTTGTGATATTAAGACGCGTATAACGAAGATGTACATGTGCATGGATCATGCCAATAAGCCATCGTTGAAGTACAGATGTTCAGAGTTGATCAGATATGTGGATTGATTTTTATGAGTTTACGACGTGCCGACCCGAGCTCGTTTACAGCTACTACCACCTTGCGCAACGTCGCACCAACACTAGACTTCAACAGCGTGCTTTATGGCTCTCGAATGAGCATCTTATATGAGCCGCATGAACACAATGCTCCAATAAAAGTGGCTTAGCGGATATTTCAAAGGTGATTCCTTATTCCACTCAGAACTTAGAAAGAATGGCAAGCGTCTGGAAAGATAGGAGACACTCGTTGATGTTTTAAACTCCCCTGCGAAAGGAAATCCAAAAGTGATTTTGGCTAAACTAGGGAGCTTGCGCTAAACTTCGGGGAATTTTTCATAATATTTCGAAGTGAGTGAAAAATGGTGCATCAAATTACAAGTTGCTTAGTTTTTCGACGGCTATGAGAAGCTTCGAGCAGTTAATTTCTCCTGTTCTTATGCCTTTCAATTAAATATGGTGCTTTTCACTCCTTTAAATGCATTCACACTATTCCCACCCTTGTAATATAAATGAAGGCTTCAAGCTGACCCTCATAATGTTTCAACTTTTGGCAGATGCAAGCCACTTCCCAACGTGAGTGCTTTCTTCGCAAAGGCTGCGAGTGTTGCTGGCAAAATGGCGCAGTGATTTTATCAATTCCCAAGGTGTTTCTCATGGCATAAAAAGCGTAGAGTTCACCTTTAAAGTTTCGAGCGTGATAAAACGGTAATGCCATTCAACAAGAGGCAACAATCATCTAATGAAATATTTGCAAATCCATTGTGTTAGGTGTATAAGGTGATCATGTATCAAATGGAAAAGGCAAAAATATATGTGGGCAAATTGCCGAAGTTTAGATGAACTCCGAAAACATTTGTATGGTGATTGAGTGGTACGTGATCTTGGATGAAGAGAAGTAATCTTTTGTGTTGAGAGTGAGCCAAGACAAAGAGAAGAGGGGTAAGATGCTCCGCGATGGTGGTTAACCCCCGTAGAGAGGGATTAGCCAAGTTTGGGCGCATGCACTACATTAAGGTGCTCAGTGGGGTGCCCACTAGCCTTTGATTCGCTAGCTTTCGCCCAATATTGCGCTAGCAATTATATCGCAAACGATGCCCCTCATATTCACAAAGATGCCAGATATAAAGTTATGAGTGCCTAAAAATCATCTACTTGTCTTATCACGTCTTGATAACACCCATGCTCGACTTTATCACGCTAAAAGAACACCGCAGTTTAAGTGTCACACATCAAATGCATCCAGCTGTGCAATTTGCTTTAAGCTTCCACATTTCTAAAAAGCGTAAACATGAAACTACGGTCGTTGAAGCAACTACTTGTGCTTTAGTGGCCATTTTGTCACTGCATAACCCTGTTGCCAATGCTGGAGCAGAACTGCCAGCTCAGGTCTACAGTTATTTTTGTAAGCGAGAAAAAAGTGCGGTTTCATAATCCTTGGTTTGAAGGCAAATATTCACGATATGATTGAATAACCGGCCGATGGATAGTGCCAGTAGTGATGCGTTGTTGGATGAACTTGAGAATATTGTTTGAAACTTAATATGAATTTGGCAGAAGGAGAAATTTAACCTATTTGACAAGATTGATATTAGAAGAAGGACTACTTAGCCTTTGGGATGGATTTAGAGCAGCATTTTGGAGCTGGATGTTGACTGATTGCCATAAAGCAGCTCAGTGGGCAAGCTAATACCGCCATTAACTTTCAGCAGATCTGTGTTATTTTTTAACAAGCGTTGTATTATATCTTTAGAGCATGCTGAATGAAGTGAGTAACCGCTGAAATGGCGCTTGGGCTATGAAACTGCTTATTACTTTTATTACACCAACTCAGCTCAACTGACGACAGGAAAACGCTCACAGGAAAAAGCTTCCGTGGGATATTTTGGCAAAGTATTTTTGTGCAGTAGGAAATAATGAAATATGGCCTATTTTGAGAGAAGCCCTAATAAACGCAGTTGCAGAGACTATAAGCAAAAACCCGGCAATTGCTTTACGACACTCTTGTAATCGCTTGATTTAGTCTAAAACCTACGGAAGAGTGATCTCACGTTAGTTCCATTCGAATGTCTCAAGGAAACGATTTGAAGGCAGTGACGCAACGACAGTTGAAGATTGCTTTAAACTTCTAAGCTACTAGAATCAAAATGGCAGCATCACATATCGTCCGATTGTACTCAATAGGTTTTGTATTGCATATGAAATCAATTAGATAATGTTAAGAATTACTAGTAAGGAGGAATCCGAATTCAAACGATTTCCAATCTGCTGTTTTGTCATCTCCATCGTGAGTTTGGCACGTCTGCTCGGTTCGAAGAGCAATGTAATTATAAACTTTTTAATGGGTTTCGAATGTAATCAATCGAATATCTGCGGAGCAATAGGAGAATAAATCCAATCTGAAATAACAATCCAGAAATGATAATTCATCTGCACGATGCCTGCAGAACGCACAAAAAATCACTATCGACTCAAAACGTATCTGAACTGAAACGTGTTTGTGTTTTTATATTTCCATCCTTTCAGCATTCTCAACCACAGTTCCCTCGTTAGGTGGCACGGAGGTGAATAGAGGCACAAATAATTATTACACGCACAATTGCTTTTCGTAATTGTGTGCTGGCCCTATGGAACGGAAGGCGTATCCGAGAGGCGAGAATTGCCGATCTCCGGAAGTTTATCGATCAATGTGTATATTGCATAGGCGCATTCTTTTGAAAATGATACTCGCAATACCCAACTCCCCATACAGCTGCTTCGATAATTCTCAATACTATCATAACCGTAACAGGAAGCATATATAAATATATAAATATA
>JAARMF010001145.1:1834-19307 GCA_022844705.1 Toxascaris leonina | reverse complement strand
ATATACATATATATATATATATATATATATATATATATATATAACCGAATTGATGTCCTCTCGTAACGAACGTGCCAACGGCATTTCGAACAATTCATTGAGTTAGTGCATCCACTACGTTATCTAAAAACCCTCGATGAATGCGTTGCAAAAATTCAAAGTTTTTCTCACTAACGAATGTTCATTTGATCCGTCGGCTAAAAATATCCTCATTTTTATCACGAATGCTATGTCCACAGCATCAGACTTTTTCGTATCTTCTTGTTCTTCTCTTCCCTCTCTCCCTCCATCCTTCTCTCCGTCATTGTCATCCAAAAGTCCTGCATATGTTCCTCTTCATGGTAATATCATATAAAGTAGTTATTGTATATGAGTTAAAAGAATTTTCATCGAATGCTTTTTATCGTTTATTATAGACTTTTGAAGATCGGCCTCAAAGATGTGCATTGCAGCGACATTACATCTCTGCTTGTATGTGATGTGACTGCCCTTATTTATATTTGTCTATCAGTTTCGTACCTTACACAGAAGAATAACTGAAACTAGAGGAATGAAATTTGGTTCGCGTGATAATCTTCAGAGGATGGCTTTATCTATCATAATTCCCACTGATCCGTCGTCGTGGAGAGAGGTTACAATTACCAAAAAGATTATAGATATTTTATGCCTGTTGACTTTCCCTTCATTGCCGGTTGCGTCGAATCGGAATGAATATTTTGTGGATTTTTTTGATATAGGTGATGGGGTCAATGAAAGTATGACGACGTTATTCTGCATATATTGGCTTCTGTCTACAGTAGTTTGTTGGGTAAGCAGAATGCAAAAGAAAATATTATAGGGTGCTGAAAGGAAATATTATGAGGTACTCTTCTATTGGTGTTTTATTCAACTATTTTTTCAAAACATCATGATTTTGCAGTTGAGGACCGAAGGTATAACACGGTTGTACAGAGGTCTCTTACCACCTCTACTAATGAGGACAACAACGCGTGCACTTATGTTTGGGATGTTTGATAAGCTGCAGAAAGCATTCGGATGTTATCACTCGCCGCCTTCGACACCATTCACGCTTTGTCATGCCGCTGCTGCATTCTTCGGTTAGTTTTTCATTATCGATGTCCACTGATTTCAAGTGAATTTCTCTCACAGCTCTTATTTTTTCCATTTGTCCTTCGTGAATTTTTTTTTTTTTGAAACAATTTCGTCAATTTCCTCCCTAGGACCGATGATTTCAAAAGAAATCTATTTATAATCATAAAGAAAGCGAAGGTCTTTAATCCTTCATTCACGATGTGCTCATAAATGAGTTGGAAAAAGCGCTTTTCGAATTAATAGCCGCAATCTCGATGATGGCACACTTCGGAAAGTTGTTTTAGTTGTTTTTCATGCTCACTTAATATCTCATTAATATCTTCGATCTTTTTGCCTATTGAAAATCCGCTTTTCGCTCTCTTTGAAACTGTTCTCACCTGTCTAGACGAAGCCACTTTTCTGTCTGGTTACAACCCACCTTTCCTATCTATTCGTTTAAGAGTTTAAAATACGACGTACTCATTGATTGATCGAGAGTGTTTCGACCTCAGCTGTTATCTTGTTTTTTTTCTTCATGTCAGATGTTACGAGTAGAACGGCACATTTAACTGCCTTCAATCTTTAAGCAGTGATGTTGGGTTGGATATAGAGAGAAGATTCAGTCATCAGAGTTTAGGTCATTGCACAACGGTGATCATCATTCATCTACGTAACATTCTAGTTATTCATGGAACAGAGCCGTGCAGTACACGAATTTCCCTCATTCCGACCGTACCATATCTTAAAGATTACACTTTTGTATGTTTTATCCTTTAGAGATGAGGCGAGGTAACAGAACAATGAATTGTCTCAAAATGGTAGTATGAGCCTTTCATAGTGCCTTAGTGTAATTTTCAGATCTTAGGGAGTAAATGCGGAAAGGTTAGCTGGATGCGTAAAGACTGGACGGATGGGAAGGTGCAGAGCGTAAGCATTGCAAGCAAATAATAATTATGAAAAGGAAAAAAAGATTCACGGCATTTTTATTCGGTTGCCATCTTCGCTTCATTTCCTCCATACTTGTTCCTCCTCTCTCGCTTCATAAATATATAACCTAAGATTGCGTGATTTCGTTGCAGCTGGCTCGATAGAAGCAGTCTTGTGTCCACTAGAGAGAGTTCAAGTTTTATTGCAAACGAATCGTTATCATGATCGTTATCGCAACACAGCACACGCTCTTGCCCAAGTTGCCAAGGTATCTCAGTTTAATTTCATATGCGCATGTGAATGTACGAACATGTTTTTGCTTAATTAGTTTCAGGTAAGTTCGGAGATTTAATGCTGCAATGTTTTCAAGTAGGTTTTGCAAAGGAGAGTGTCTTTTGCGAAGGAGAGTCGATGGATGTATTTCTATTTTAGCAAAATAAAGCATAAAACTTTTTAGGTTTAAGAGGAATCGTTTATTGTCGTTTGTCGTAAGAGAAGGGAAAGAGTTCTCAAAAAGAAACTTTGTTAAGACTAGCATTCCTTCTTCCGAAAACTCCGGAAAAGAAGAGGTGAAGGGGTGGGGGGGGGGGGGTATTAGATAAACCGAAATTTTTATTGTACGAATGCATAAAAGTTGCTCTGATAGGATGCTTCATTGAAGCGCTCGATATGTATGTAAATGATTTTGCAGCTAGGACCTCGCGAACTCTACCGTGGTCTTTCGTTGGTTTTAGTGAGGAACGGTTTCAGCAATTCCTTGTTCTTTACACTGAGGGATCCGTTACGAGTTTATATCTTTGATCTGCATAAAACTTCCGAATCCGAGAAAATTCGAAGGTTTGTTTTTATGTTTCTATTTATTGAATAGAATGGGAAATCATTGGAGGGGTTGTAGATTATTTTTAGAGATAAAGGGAAGTCAACTTCATAGAGAGCGGTAATGTTAAAATAATGAATTTGTTTGATTGGCAGACTATCGACTCTTCCCTTCTTCCAACCAGCACTAATTTGTAATCCATATATGAAACGAAATATCGTGATAAGTTAGTGGTGGTAAGCTAAAATTCCCCGGTGTTTGACAGCAGGCATCATGTCTCTCTTTATAAGGTTTGGTTAAGTCGGATTCTTTTTAGTGACGATTCTGTGCCTGTTTCCCTTATTATTCTAATATCCTGAAGCTTCGATGCTGAGACTACCATCAGAAGTGAGTATAGCAGCAGTGCCGAATTTTACCAAACATGAAGAAGAACAAGGGGAAATAATATTTGCCTATTTTTTCACATCGACTGGGGGGTTATTGAAGGTTCGGTGTGTTCGTCCTTCTATATTCGTCAAGCTTAAAGATTCGAGACTGAGGTCATATTCGGCTCTGATGATAGCCTCACTGTCGAAGCATCAGTGTCCAAGAAAAAGAAAGAACGCATGTACAGAATTGTCAATGAAAAAAGATTCAACTGAACCAATTGTTCTCTCAGAATGTGCTTGATGAAAAGAAACATGTTGTCTATTGTTGAACACTGGGGAATTTTAGCAGAAATATCACCATATGTCGTTCGATTTGTGGACTACAGATTAGTGCTTCTTGGGAAGAGAGAGGGATAGCAAATTCAAATGATCTGGTGGGGGCGGGAGTGGGGGGGGGGGGGGGGGNGGGAGTGGAGGGAGGATCAGGGAACCCTATGTTTATATAACCTCGCCCTCACTCTCGGGACTTCGAGCGCTTTTGGTCTTATTTCGACCTTGTATAACTTCACCTGGGATCTCGACGCATTCCGATCTCATCTGCCACACCCCTGACAAAGCTCGTCAGGCGCCTGCACGCCCCAAACGATCCCTACGAATTACTGCTAAATGAATATGTTCCAAAGTGTTTCTACGAGAATCCTCGACCTCACGCGATCCCACCACACGTGCTAGTATCGAATCTATCTGCGAAATAACACCACTACGAATCTCTTTAACAACACCACATTTCTGACTGAGGTGGGAGGTGATGACATCTTTAAATGGCAGTACGTTTGGAAAGATAGATTGTATGGCAGAAATGGTGTATCTGTTCAAAAGCATGGGAGAGGTGTTTTTAACCTCTATGTTAGCTGAACATCGTCTGGTAAGCGGAAGGTTACAACAGAATTTTTTTTATGTGAGATCGAAGCTTGTTATTCCTGACTCCCGAAGGAATGAAGCAGGTGTGGCATCTCTTACAGATGGGTTTTATAGTCCACTCATTTCACCCTTTGAAGAAGAGAGGATATGACGGGTGCGGGCGGGGGGGGGGGAGGTCACTCAAGAAAGTGGGCCTATAATCATGGAGAAATTTTAGCCGTTATGTAAGCAGACCAGTGGACTGGCTGCTTCATTGATTAAGATTACTAATCGGTGTTCGAGTTGTTGGTGTATTACCAGTAAAATCAGCCTTAAATAGTCATCTCATAGTTCCGATCTTATGATGAAGAACTCAAGAAACCGTTATATTTTTCGGGGAACCTGATGTTAGGGAGAAAACTTCCGTTGGAGATTTTTGGTGCACGTTTTTTTTATTTAGGATACCAGAGCCTCTGATGCATTTTATTGCGGACTTCGCTTCTGGGGCGTTGCTTGGTGCTACGCTATCGACAATGTTCTTTCCCGTGAACGTTATTAAGCAACGAATGCAAAGCACGGTTCAGACACCATTTCTTTCTGGATGGACTGTCTTCCGGATTATCTGGAATGAGCGAAACGGATCTGCCCGAATTCTCTTTCGAGGGGTGCAGCTCAATTTCACCAGGTTATCTTTGATTGATTTGTAACGTTCATAGGAGCGGTGCATGTTCCATAGCTGAAAGTTGACAACTGGGGAGGAGATAGGAGTCGTTCACGGCGATGTGACTTCGATACGGAAGGTTTATTGTAGAAGGATTAGGTCAATTCCGATTTTGAGCAAAAGATGTGCTGTGTTAAGTGATGTTGAAGTTTTGTGGTGAAATCTTAGGCATTAGAATTCTTAGGACAGCACATTGACCTTTGACCTGAACAACACAAACTATCGTCTTATTAATGCTGTATTGTTCACCACTGTTCACTTAATGTTGGCCTATTGCGATATCATCACGATTTTAGGGGCAAAGAGAATTGGGGTTATGAGTTCCTCTCAGGTGACGTAAGTAATTAGGTTAAGGTGAATGAAGTGAATTGCAGGTCACTTTTGGCTTGGGGCATAACAAATTCGGTTTACGAATTGCTGCGTCGATCTTTCGAATTGAGGAGTATTCGAAGATGATCCGATATGACTTCATTGTTTGTGCTGCTTTCAAATAATTTATTTTTTTTTTACGCCACAACTTTTGTTTATTTGTTGAATTCCGATCTATTGGAAGGGTATTAATGCCTTAACCTGTAAAGTGCATTTTGATGGGTCAACGAAAATGAATATCAACTCGTTGAGGGATAGTGAATATGTTCTTAGGCGAATAAAATGAATATCAAATCGAATATATTTTTGAATAATATTCCAACAAATTGGTTCGAAAACGGCTCCACAGAATACCGATTTATTTAATTACTGGAATATTAAATGTGAACGCTAAGCTTCAATGAATGGTTATGACCAATTGAAGTAGTTGACTAGAAAATCTTTGAAAAGAAAGAATTCATTGGCAAAATTGTGTCCCCTTATTGGAAATTCTACGTTTTCGTGAATTTATTTACTCTAGGTATCAGAATACAAATGAATTCGTTGTTCGATCGAGTTGAATGCTGAGTGTAGTTGTTGCATTTCGCTCTCAATTACTCTATATGAACTATAATTGTTATTCGCCTTAGGAAATGATTATTGATTATTATCATTCGATTTTTCTTATCAGCTTTGGACGCTTTCTTCTCTTAGTACAATATTCGTCGAGATTATTGTAGTAAAATTTGGTTTGTTCTATTAGAGTTGTATATGAAACTAGGCGGCGCGTTTGTTGCAATGATGTGTAGCATTGAGTTTGCTCAATTTTTTTGTCCAGTCTCGATCATTATTTCTTACCTCTTCAGTGTGAACACTGAATACTGTGATTGCAGTGGCAATGCTTTTTTTTGTTGAGGAGAAAAAGTATTCGACCACGACTCACCATGCAATTTGTTCTGCTCTGTTTTGTTTTCCCATCTTTGCGCTAACAATTTTTATTCTTATGATGCATTATTTGAAAGCGATATTTGTTCCTTAAAATCTTCGAACGACTAAAGACAAGCAACCGTTTTTTTTAGAGGCTTGAATATCTCAAAAATCGGGCTATATAAGAAATTAGAGGGATGAAGGCAAGAGGTAGTGATTAATTATGGAATCTTTGACCCTCTAATAGAATGGTTTCATCCTATTGGGAAAACACAACTCTTCCAATACACTCCGTTAAGCGCTTAAAGATGTGAATTTCGTTAATTATTTCAAAATAGCAAATACTTTCGTTCATTTTGAAATGGATCGCTGATCCGTTGAGATTTTATGTCGACGCGGTGATTTTCTGTGATTTAGGCAAATGTGTTGTTCATAAATGATTTCATCAAGTACAATTTATACGTTAATACGGAACTTTTGTTGTGTATTGTTGTGAGATTATGCAATCGCTTTAGATTTCCCCATTGAATCAATTTGCCTTTCAATAATTATTTGCTTCAATTGCAAATTCAATTTTTCTCTCCATCGTTTTGAATTCTCTGTCGAATTTTTTCAGCGCAGATTTTATTCATAGCAAATGATCATCTATTGGGAATTTTATTTTGCGATGCTTGCAAGTGTTGTTATTTGTTTTGCTTTCTTTTGTGACCTGAAAATTGTGCCGTGCTTTCATCTTGGGGTTCTTCTCAATGATTTTTGATCGAATGGCTTCGACGTTTGATCGAATCATAAGTGATCCTCTAAGGATATCAGGGTATTTCTTTTTTTAAAATTCGTCTAAAATATGTTTATTTGATTGATTGACATTAAAGAATTTTACAAAATAATTTTGAAATTTAATTTGCAAAATGTTTTGTATAATAAAACTAAATTCCTTTTATTTTTCTGCAATTGAATTTATTGTATAATACGTGTCTATATATAAAGTTACGCTTCACTTAATTTGCTGAGATCGAATAAAAAAAAAAGAGATATATCTCGAATAAATAATAAACGAGCAAATTGTTACGATGATCATTTTGAGACGTTTGTGATAACGATCGAATGGGTTTCAATAATATCTGAAGTCATTTGCAATCGATGCGCAGTCGAATGAAAGTCCCAACTCATTCTATGGGAAATGAGGAAATCAATTCGAATATAAGGCGGAGAAGGAGTCACATTTCCACTTAAAGGCTCTCTGTCTCTCAAAAAAAGAAAACAGTGAGAAAGAAATAGGCCAAGTATTAAAGTGCTTGAAGGTGTAACTCGGGACGCTCCAATATTAGTTGTGCATTGATGCACTTAATTTTTTCTTTATTGGCGAATGCTTAAAGCATGAAGTATCTATAGGAGCATTGCTTATGCGATGAATTTCTGCTGCTTTGAAATACCTTTTTTTGAAGGAGTTAAGTTTTCATTGTTTATGGGAAATCATGATGACAATCTCGGGAACATATGCTGGATAGTGGAAAGCGAAGATATGTTAATCATCGTTAGCTTTATTTATGATATCGTGAAAAGGGTTTTTCAAATTGTTGCTGTAAGGGAAGAGCTGATTATAGCAATGAGTTACTTCCGTCCTATATGGAAGTTTTAGTTGCCGATAATGCTTGCCACATTTTTTTCGCTGCAATTAATTTCGAACCGATGGCATAGGTTTTGGGAAATAGAGCTAGAAGGAAGTAACAGTTTTTCTTTCGATATTTTCAGTGATTTGACGAATAAGCTGAAGAAAAATTTTATGATGAAAAGAATTTTAAGCGAAGAATATTTAGTAGAATATAAGGTGGTGATAATCGCAAGTGGAATCTCGTATGAATCTTCTGACTGATGAAATTGTGTTTGAATAGGCTCGATTGTGGAGATACAGAAGATAAGATGAGAATTGTTGTGCTTGGGCCAGGTATTGATATTACAACAATGATGAGAGGAAATTATTTGAGAGTTATAGCTGTACTATTTTATTCGTCGTTCTTCCTGAGGGAAGCATATAACGGATCGAATTGCTATAAGTATTCGATGTTTTGAGCCTTCTTTGAAGCTAGCAGGGAATAGATAGATGCATGCGCACGCTGATTACAAGTTTCTAATATTGTTCAATTTGAGGCACTAAACGAGAAGTGAGATATTGTTTATTGCGGATTCGATGAAATACGAAGAGGGCGAGAGGGAAGGTGGGTGGGAATAGGGGCTAGAATTAGATATGCGATATTGAGAGGAGGAGGGGATATCGCAAAGAGAGTACGCTTATTTATGCTGAATAAAGATGCATAGGTAAAATGTGATTAGCCATTTCCATTCGTTTATAATGGATGCGGATTTAGCCCTTCACTTCTACAGATTAAGCCTTAGATGTTCATGCTTGCATATCAATCCATCACTAACATTTCGCGATTTGTTGAGGAGTGGACGCCGATACCAATGAGGCTTGACGAGGAGGGCGATCGCCCTAGAGTGCCAGCTGCTTTAGACGCTGCGAGTGGCCATCATGAAGCAGATGTTAACCCATGCTCATGCTATCCCACATGATTATCTATTATTACTAAGTCTAATTCCCGAGATAGATTCAAGCATCAGGAAACTATGTATTCCACGAGAGGAAGAGGAGGAAGTCGAATGGGGTTCTGATATCATCTACATTACAGATATGTATGGATGGGAAATATACGATTTAGGTTGTTACACTATATCAGCACCCTTTGCAAATATCACACTCTCCCTTCTGTCATGCAAACCTGTGGATGAGGGAGTGAGGGAGTGAAAAGTGTTTTGCTCTGAAGGTAGAAGAAGCTCGTCATTGTGTCGCAGGGATTGTTGTTATTGTGTATACGTTTCGGAAGGAAGGTGAAGCGACCATGAAGCTTTTCCTCTTCTATGCACAAAGTGAACTCCGCTCTCCTAAATATCAAGACACTAACTGAGCGACTGTCGTTCGATTGAATTTTGGGATTGATGGAATAGGAGCGTCTTTATTTGTTCGACTTTCATGCCTCACATCAATCTATGACTCCAGTGAATTTTTTCATAGGCATCTTTCCATCGCTTTATCGATAAAATTTTCTCGTCGAAAGCATATTTTTTCAGTTTAATTAGGAATCTTCCAATATCTCCTATTAGCATCGCAATGATTACATTTTTGTGTAGTGAATAGCATTCTTACTATTTATATTCTTAGAATAATTTCATCTACTATAGCTCAAATGAGAAATTTTTCAGTGTATTTTTCTTGCATTTTATTATTCCGATGATTATTGTTTGAGGATTTAATGTATAAACGAGATTTAACTTTCATGCTAAGTATCTTTTATTTATTAGCATCTATTAGGTATTATTTCGAAAGATGCTTAACATAACGTCTTCCTATATAATCGTACAATGTTGCTCTAATTGAATATAGATAAATTCATAGAAAATTTAGATGAAAACTATGAAGATGGCAAATTTTCAAATGGCTATCTAGGTTGTGAGACAATTGATTTCAATTGATTTTCTTTAGGCAATCATTGATCTGTAGCTAAATACTAAGAAATCTAT
The DNA here is from genome assembly GCA_022844705.1 of Toxascaris leonina. Classification (NCBI taxonomy): domain Eukaryota; kingdom Metazoa; phylum Nematoda; class Chromadorea; order Rhabditida; family Ascarididae; genus Toxascaris; species Toxascaris leonina. The sequence goes on along the minus strand of JAARMF010001145.1, from coordinate 9,652 downwards.
ATTCACTATTCAACTACTCAGTTTTTTTTTCCACTTCTTTGGATGTTTTTTTTTCGCATTTGATCTATCATTTGCATTGATCTTTCAAAATGTGATCGATGATGTTCGGAGAGAGTCATGTGGGCATAGGATGTCGACAGAATGCGTGACACGTAGAGTTTTTTTTTTTTTTTTTTTTGCGTGCAGTAACTGATCTTGATAATCATTAGGAGGTAGAAGTGCAAAAAAAAAGAGGAATAGTGGCACGTATGGCATTTCGAGAGGCGATTCAAACAAGATCCAAAGCTGAATCGGATGTGAGAGTTATCAGCATTTGCTAGGTTCCCGTTTGTATTGCATCTAGATGATATGACTATTTCAGTGGAAGTAGAGACATTGCATAGCGTTTTATTAAAGGAGGGGGGGGGGGGGGGGGGACAAAGGGGGGAAGTAATGATTGACTATAAGCACATTTGAGCACTGAAGTGTGATATTCCAATGTCTCAATAATCTGCGTGTAAATCGTTATGCGCCCACCCCGTTTCGTCGAAAATTTTATTCAGCCTTTCTTCATCGTTTGCAGGTTTGAACCATTGGTCAGCTTTTTGAACTGGGATGCGACTAGTGATAGAGGCTGGGGGAAGGCGAAGGGAAGGAAGAAAAGGGGCATTTCACGCCTGTTTCACTAGCTTGTAGTCCCCTTTCTTCTTTCAGCTATCCATTTATGCAAGCGTTCTCTACTCAAATTTTATTTATTTGCTCGCATGGATTGCATTTCTCGGTGTAATGCTTGCTGACCTTGCGGTTTTGCGATGTAATCAGGCGTTTCCACGATTATTTGAAAAGCGTGATTGAAAGCTAAGAAAAGCTGCATTCCCTTCTCTCGACCAGCACAATCGACCTAGGGGGTGGAGTGTGACTGCAGTGTTTTTTGTTGCGGTCTTACTATTTATGAATTACACTCATGTTTGCAGATTTCATCTCCGTCCATCCTTCAGCAAAAAGCGATGCCAATGGGTCCACACCGTTCTTCGTGTGCATGTGTAGCATGAAAGATGTGAGTCAGTCATATATGAGACAGTTTCTTCGAGAAGCACGGAAGTGAATTCAACTCACAAGAAAAACAAACAGTAAACCAGTGAAGGTGCTTCAGTTGAACCCTGAGATGAATCGCACAAAAAGGCGCTATGACTATGACTTCAACCATTTCAAAATTTTAGAGGCTTTGAGAGAATCGGTTTCCACTCACAAATTTCGGTGCATAAGAGAAGAAAGGTGCTGGAAACTTTTGGAAAATGAATTTCAATTGTCTCCAGCTAGCGCTAAGGGTCTCGCTTCACCTATCAAAACTTTGACTTTAAGGCTCACGTTGAAAAAATTCTCATGTTGAAATTCCTTTTTATCTTCCTTCTTTTACATCCACTAAATTTTTGACGTGCAAAATGACTTCCTCATATATTTATGTTTCTTCCAATTGCTATGCAAAGCGTCGTTCATTGATGTGAATAAAAAGTCCTCCAACTTTTTGGAGGATACAACTCTGTTGAAGCTGCTATTCCTTCCAGTAGTTGTGCATTCACATATCTCTTTCACATCGTTATCTTCATTCCACAGGCGAACCAATGGTGATTTGAAGAGAGAGCATAATGGCGGCGATGAGGTACATTCGATGGCATTTTGCTTGCGATCACTGCATTTTATCGTTAATTTCAGTGCAGTTTTGCTAGGTATTGCGCTTCCATCCATCTTTGTTTAACGAATTCTTTTGTTTTAGCTTGAAATACTTCGACTCTATTGGCCAGCCGTAGCATGAGTGCTAATGTTTCCATTGCTTTCAGAGTTGTCCATTCATCACCAGCCAGATCGTGTCTAGGATCACTACGGTTCCATGCTTCTCTTCAGCTTTTAAATTTCATGGGAACACCGCTCTAGTGGTTGAGTCGGTCAAAAAAAACTATAGATAAGAATATTTGGTTCATATGACACTAAGAGTTTGAAAGGGAGGATGGAGGGGGAAGAAGGAGGAGGGGGGAGGAGGGGGGAAGAGCAGATATGACAGTGTAGTCGGCAACTTCTGCTTATCTTTGAGAGACTATCGCACTATCACGCATTTAGCTCTTAAGAGAACTTTTTAATCGTTGGGAAGTGGCAATGGCATTTCGCTTGTTATTGCAACATATAATGGAACAGCTTAGTGTAACTTCCCGATTTTTTAATGGCTCAGTAGTTGGAAGGGGAATATGATCAGTGACCTTGTCATCGGGGACATGAGATCTTGGAAACATCATGCTGAAGAGATGCAAGTCGAGTTGTCGAGTCATTTCAGCATCATCGATCGGCCTTAAAGAGGTTGATTTTTGGTTTCTAACTCATTTTGAGGTAAACATAAACAATTCATCATCGTCACAAGGATTTGCGGATGTAAGTAGACATAAGGAGATAGCCGTAAAGTGCTAGGTGCGGAGTTGATTTTAATGTGACGATAGGTATGGAACTTATTTTTGCTCATATTGGAGGTGAATATAATTAAGTTGTATGAATTTCGGCTTGAATGCTTCAAGATTTCTACGAGGCAGACTAAAGACGTTTAGCAAAAGAATATCTGCCGTTGAGCGAAACATTCTTTACGCGACATTCAATTTCTTTTTTTAACGAAGGTTTTTCATTCCCTTATGTTGTGTGCATGCGACATATATATATTTTTTTCAGCGGTCTGACAATCAGCGATGAACGGAGTGATGGCAATATCTGAGCTGGTGACCAAATCATGGCGACTAAAACGCATTTCAAAGAAAACAAAGTGTTGTTTGTGATACTGTGATTTCCGAAATACAACGAATCAGAGTGGATAGGCAGAGGAAAGTGAGGAAAAAATTATCAAGAAGCCTTGAGTGGGTACGGTTTAGAATTTGAGCTTCCTCGGGTTCCGCATAATACGAAGATGAGAGGGGAGAGTATGCGGGACATGCCGTTTGAATTTTTCTATTCAAGTATCAAACGTGTTATGCATAATGTCACTTGTGGTACTTACTGTATCTCCAAATGAATTTCATTTTTGCATAGCATATTTCATGTGTTCCGCCATTTATGTTAGGTTCGGAGCGTTGATTTTGTCGTGAAGTTTTGGAGCTTAGTGATGGTAATGTTCATGCTCATCGATGCTGCTACTGTTCGATGTTCCACTGCGTATTTACTGGTTTGTGATCGCTCGAATGCGGCTCATCTTTCCTCGTCGTTCTCATTCCATCATAGTGTGCATTGCTCAAGCCTTAGTGGCATATTACTTCCGCTCATGCTTCATTAAGAATACGATCGTGTTGGATCCTATATTGTTGAGAGAGGAAGAGAGAGATGCTAATGTGGTGAGTTTCCGACATCAGACGAACATTCTTTTCACCTTCAAAGATAGGTTCCAACATGCCCCAGTGAAGACCGAAGAAGACAAAATAAGGCGATGCAAAATATCCAGAGATTTTCGGATATTTGTAAAGCTGCAAAGATTACGACTAGAATGGATAAGTACTGTTAGCGAATAAATATTTGAAAATGTGGAAAGTAAGCCAGAACTTTATGGCTGCAAGACAAGAATGGAGTTGGCAAAGATTTTAGCGACAGAAAAGTGAAACAAAACGCCGAGGCAGCATTTAGTAAATTCAGCAGTACATAACAATTAAATAAATAAATAAATAAATAAATAAATAAATATATATATATATATATATATATATATATATATATATATATACATGGGTCACAGGATATCACCTGCCGTTTTGATAAATATACCGGCATATTTGAGCTGTAATATTTCCTCAACTGTGGAAAAAAAACCTCTTCAGAATAATAAAGCATCTCTTGGCTAATAGAGGATTTGAGATATGTGCAAAAAAGTTACCTTTCGGATCTTTGGGACTCAATTTTATTCGAAAAAAAAAACAAAAAATGCATTGCTAATAAATCTTTAAAAATCTTTTCACGCATAATTAAGCATTCGAAATATTTGAATGTTAATCGTAATGATACATGAATCATTATCAGTGTCAGTGACATTAGAATGAATTCGACAGAAAATATTAATGAATTTCATTTCGTTGTTTGGGAGTTTTCAAAATATTTAAGACATTTATCGGTGATGATTTATTTGAGTCGGCGGTATACTTTGTAATCCTGAAAAACTCTTGTAGTATAATAATTTTTTGTGAAGAAAATAAATTAAGCGAACAAATTGATGAAATATTACGATTTCGATCGCTAACAATAATTATATATCTGTGAAATTTATTCGCTTAGATACGCTGCGTATTTCATTTCATCTTTCCCACTATAAGATTACGCTATAAATTTGCAAATTAACTTTATGGGCGCCGATCCAAAGTGATTTTTCGGTTTTGAATCGATTGATGGAAATCAGAATTGAGCATTTATAATTTTTTAAGATATTGGTCAGTTAGTTGTATCGATATATCGAAATGAACGATGCATACGGTTGAAACCTTTTATTTGCATTAACATGAAAGTAATAACATTTGAGGTTTAATGTCTACTACAAGAGGAAAGGTGCGCCCAGGTAAATCTACGATCTAAATCAGTTAAAAGCATCAAGAAATATAGAGCAAAGTGGTCTGTTTACTAAAATATCCCTCAGTCAAGTGTAGCGTTCAACACAGGTGTATGAAGTTCATCTTCACAGATGATTAATAAAAGCAGAGATAAATAATAACAATCAATGCTTGTTCATTGCTAATGTCGAGAATGCAATAGCACAATTAGCTAAAGAGTTTAGCTATTTCTTTCTGCAGTTTAACTTAAGATCTCGAAGTAATAATAGTCACATTTGAATTTCAATAATGGATCACTCACCTAAACATACGTTTACGCATCGTTGTATCAACGAGCTAAATTCCTATTCACTTCCTCATAATATGCCATCAGTTGTTGCCTACACCTGTCCCTATAGCAACTCGAACAATCTTCCAAATTCCATATCTTAAGGATACCGATCAAAAACCAAACTCGTGAATTTTTCCACAAACAAATCGCCTACTCACTATATTCAAATAAAGTTCACAATCTTCATCAATAACATATATCCATAATCCTTAATTAATTTTTCGATTGGATGCCTTATCATCTTTAATCGAAAATTGTTGATATGTCGCTAACGGTATTCAATAAGCAAATCGAAAAGCAAATCTGCTTATCAAAAATCATTTGCTTGATGATGATTTGAATGAATTTATGAGCATCGAAAATCAACCTCATCTACAAATCATCTCTTAATGCCTTCCTTATTCGCGGAAGAAATTTTTATTGACGATCTATGATCATTGTTGCAAAAGAATAATTGCAATTTAATTTACATACATTTAAGCCGAGACGATATTAAAAGCTCATATGCAATTCTTGTTGATTTCTGAAAATGAATTGTTGCATTTATGATGAGCGGATCAAAGATGATCTATTGAAAGAAAATAATTCTTAATTAATCTTTTTTTTCTTCTTTTTCCACTTCATTCAGCGTTGAATTGATCGAAATTTTCTATGATCCGTATTCCGTAAAGTTTGAAAAATTCTTTCGACTATCTATAAATATTAGAATATTTATTTGAAGAAAACGACCAAATTCGATGAGCTTTCAACGATTTTGATGTTTCAATTAGAGTTATAGCGATCTTTTGCGATGAAAATCACGTAAATATTAGACAGATGTTCATATTTAGGTGCATTTAATTATCGAAGCTTCGCTAGCTGCAGTATTTATAGCCATTAGAAGTGAGCAACGATTTAGTGAGTGCTCAAGTGATTTCTATATATATGAGAAGCATATTATTTATGGCTATAATTTTTTTTTTAGCAATAACTAAAGCCTCTTAAAATAATGTGAAAATTAGCATTTCCAACAACGCCTTATTCGGCCATCTATAAATATGACTGCGACTTTAGCTTCAATCGAATCGACGCAATCTCGAAAGATTTCCTCGAGAAAAAGCAAAGTTTACCATCACTCAAATGGCATATATGTTTCTCATAATAATATTTTATTATTCAACGCTCTGTATCTTTGAAAAAATTGGATAACTTCAAATTCAAATAGCTATCTTTATTGTTTGTTTGTTTTATTGCATGTTTGTGGCGTTTGTTTCTATATTTCTCCTATAATGCTTTTGGTGATTAAAAGATATGCTTGTCATTGGACTATTATGGAGAATGGCTTCAGAGGAGAGAGGAAGATGGGGCGATAGGTGGAAAAAGAGAGGAAAATAGGATGCACTTTTTATGCTCCATCTAGTTTAGTTTACAATCGTCTACACCCGAAAGTCTTTACAAAGAGTAAGCAGAAAGATTCGGCGCAAAATTTCACTCGAATCGAAATGAGAATGCCGCTCAAATTTATCGTCTATGAACGTTTGCTTCTATCTCTCAGCCGCATTTATGCTATTCGCTTCATCAAATTCTCTAATCTGAAGAATATTTGAATTAAAATTAGCGTAACTCTTTTAAATTATTTGTGAGTTTGTGCATCAAATAAAAATGTTCTCAGCATTCCCTTTGTATAAAGCAATCGTTGAGTGCATTGTATATGACTGCATGCTGTCATCTGTTTGTTTATTATTTGTTGTCGCTCCATCGGCTCCACTTTGCTAAGAAGGCTCCAATGTGCCCAGCAATCTCGAATGTGCTAAGAAAAACAAATCCCATTAGCTTCTTTGGGCAATGCTCTCATTTTTTTCATTTATTGCAGTTGCGATATGTTGAGCCTTAAATTAGCTCTATGCATATGCTTGAATGACATAAAATGAAGGTGTTGTTCATCAATATTTTCATATTTCTCAAATATTTCGGGTGAATTCTCACCTGCTCATATAGCTTTGCAAATGCAACTTGAGCATTGCTCTAGTTGGTCCAAAACATTCGACCTTTTGCTGATCAAAAATCAAAAAATGTTTATCACTCGTTTCCATTAATACGCCACAGCAAGATTAGGGATAAATGTTTTGAAACTCCATCTAAACAGATAAATAATATACAAGAATATGCAATAATGGATTCTAATCATTTAATAACTTGATGGCGTCATAAAGTTAAGGATGCTAGTTGATTTAAGCGGCTTACAAATAGAAGAGAGTGTAAAAGCATCTTATAGAGGAAGCTTCTATTTGGCCTTAGTAAAAAATTATATCGTTCGTGAAATCATTCAAAGAGATTGACATATATTATGGAGCAGAAAACTATATAAGAAACCACGGCATCCCTAGATTTTTGTTATTTCTTTGTCAGTAGCCAGATCCATGACCATGTAGCCCTATCTAGGCCATTATTGCAACCACAAATAAGGTAAATGGGTATGAGAATGAAGAGAGGGAAAGAGTAGAACTGAGGTTTCCTTTATATTTATTCATTCACTTCAATTTCAGCGTTTTCTTAATATTTGAAGAAGTATTTCTTTCGTATGTCGAATAAATATTTCCATATATATATTCGTGTGTAGGCGAATTTGTAGAGTCATTTCTTTGGCACTTTCGTAGGAATGATAATATATTTTCTGAAATGAGCGTAAATAATTCCCATTTGGGGAGAAAGCGAGAGTGGGAAGGTAATTTGTTGAGATGGGAATATAGTGATGCAATTTGTCGTTTCTATGCTTTTCAACGATAAACATTTCAAAAATTTTCCCTTCAATTATCGTTGAAATTAGCTAAAAGGATATTTAGCCAATAATTGCAATTCATTGAATGAATTTTAGTGCAACAAGTAAAGCTGAAAAAATTCGGGTCATCCTTTCTGAGCGGAGAATTTTCGAAATTCAACATATATATATATATATATATATATATATAT